>CM055126.1:61851980-61989356 GCA_029206835.1 Rana muscosa | reverse complement strand
TCTGTCCACAGGACAACTATTAGTCGTGCTTCTCCACAAATCTGCCCTTTATGGAGGAGTGACAAGAAGAAAAGACATTGGGGAAAGAAAGTCATAAGAAGTCCTGTTTGTAGTTTGTGAGAAGCCATGTGGGGGGGACACAGCAATCATGTGGGGGGGGGACACAGCAATCATGTGGGGGGGGGACACAGCAATCATGTGGGGGGGGGGACACAGCAATCATGTGGGGGGGGGGGGACACAGCAATCATGTGGGGGGGGGGGACACAGCAATCATGGGGGGGGGGACACAGCAATCATGTGGGGGGGGGGGACACAGCAATCATGTGGGAGAAGGTGCTCTGGTCACGACACAAAAATTCAACTTTTTGCCATAAAAGCAAAACGCTATGTGTGGGGAAAAACTAACACTGCACATCACCCTGAACACACCATCCCCACTGTGAAACATGGTGGTGGCAGCATCATGTGGTGGGGATGCTTTTCTTCAGCAGGGACAGGGAAGCTGGTCAGAGTTGATGGGAAGATGGATGGAGACAAAAACAGGACAATCTTAGAAGGCCTTCTCATCCAACATCAGTCCCTGACCTCACAAATGCTCTTCTGGAAGAAGAGTCAAACATTCCCACTGGGCACGCCAAAACTGTGCGGAGACGACTTAGGGCAGCCATGATGTTCAGAGCTTGTTCCAGGGCTTTTTTTTTCAGCTGGAACTTGGTGGAACTCAGTTCCACCACCTCTGGCTCAGGCCCTCTGCTTCCTGTTCACCTCTATTGCTTGTAAACACAGAAGTCCGGCTTCTGTGTTTACAAGTGACAGTTTGGCTCCCAATGGCTCTGTGCACCATCGTGAAATCTGCATGTAGCTCATATCGCATACTAATCAGGAGGAACCATTTCCATCTCCTTGCTATTAGAAGAAACGGAGAGCGCGAGAAGAGGCCGGAGAGAGCGCAGAAGTCGGAAGAGACCCCCCCCCCCGGAGCTGCCTAATAAATTACTTTACAAAACCTGTGTAGTGTGTTTTGATTTTGACATTTTTCCCCCCCAGGTGAATGGGTAGGGGTACTCATTCACATAGGGTGGGGGGCCGGGATCTGGGGGCCCCCCTTATTAAAAGGGGGCTCCCAGATTCCGATAAGCCCCCCGCCCGCAGACACCAACAACCAACGGCCAGGGTTGTCGGGAAGAGGCCTTGGTCCTCATCAACATGGGGACAAGGTGCTTTGGGGTGGGGGGGGGGCGCGCGGCCTGTTGAGGGCATGCGGCCTGGTACGGTTCAGAAGGAGGGGGGCGCTCGCTTGTCCCCACCCCCTTTCCTGATCGGCCTGCGTACTCGGATAAGGGTCTGGTATGGATTTTGGTGTGACTCCCCACACTGTTTTTTTCGGCATGGGGGTTCCCCTTAAAATCCATATAAGACCGAAGGGCCTGGTATGCTCCTAAGAGGGGGAACCCATGCCGGTTTTTTTGGTTTTTTTAATTTGGAGTGGAGTTCCCCCTCAAGATTCATACCAGACACAGTGCCTGGTATTGTCGGGGATCGAAGTCGGATCCCTGTTCATTGAAGTCGGACTTCAAGGTCGCAGGGCAAAGTCGGATCCAAAAGTAGTACAACTGTCGTGTCGTACCAGTGTGAACCCAGCCTCAGGGGTGTGTGTTAGGAGTGGTGATTTGGGGAGGGGGGGGTCTGTGCTGGGATAAGGGGTTGGGGGGGTCTGTGCTACAAAAAAGTTAATATGGTTGGGGTGGGGGAGGGGGGCATCAAGGGGGTAAGAATTGTTCTAAGAGGGGAAATTCAGGAGTGTGTGCTAGGAATGGCGATTTGGGGGGGGGGGGGGGTGTATGATCACCACGCAGGATACAATCTGGTTGTACCATCTCCTTTAGATGTGTCAGCAGGCATTGGTTGAACTAGATGGATTTAGTGTCTTTCCCTCCCCCCATGCAACTATGTAGCATTAATCTCTACCCGATTGGATACATTGTTCCAGTAGGCTCGCTGCCCGCCTGGATACATTGTTCCAGTAGGCTTGCTGCCCGCCTGGATACATTGTTCCAGTAGGCTTGCTGCCCGCCTGGATACATTGTTCCAGTAGGCTCGCTGCCCGCCTGGATACATTGTTCCAGTAGGCTCGCTGCCCGCCTGGATACATGTAAAGCAGATTGTAACGTGTGTAGCTAGGCCCGGGATATTTAAAGGAACACTCCCTTTCACTTTCACCTTTAGACTTGAAAGCCCTACCCTTGGATTGCTCGGCGGTAGTTCCTTAGCACAGAAGAGTGTTGCGCCGCACTCGGACACAAAACGCGCCGCTATCAGCGGTATTCTGCCCCCGGAAAAGACTCAAAGAATGTCACATCGTTGGTATACAAATACATAGAAGATAAGGAGGATGGAGGAGATTACATAGCAACGCAGGCTTTCCCCTCACCGATTCTTCCTTCTACCATTCCAACACCTCCGACATATGAGAATACCGCCACCTGGCCTGCCAGGATACCCGATACACCCCGATCACTGACCGCCCGGCCTAAACTCCTACGAGAGGACAATTACAACAAATACAGTACCTTGAAAAAGTATTCATACCCCTTGAAATTCCCCACATTTTCTCATGTTACAACCAAAAACGTAAATGTATTTTATTGGGATTTTATGTGATGGACCAACACAAAGTGTCACATAATTGTGAAGTGGAAGGAAAATGATACAAATAAATATGTGAAAAGTGTGGGGGGGGGGGGGGGCATTTGTATGGCACCCCCCGGAGTCGATACTTTGTAGAACCCCCTTTCTCTACAAGTCTTTTTGGGGGTGTCTCTACCAGCTTTGCACATCTAGAGGGACATTTCTGCCCATTCTCCTTTGTAAAATATCTCAAACTCTGTCAGATTGGATGGAGAGCGTCTGTGATTAGCAATTTTCAAGTCTTGCCACAGATTCTCAATGGGATTTAGGTCTGGACTGTGACTGGGCCATTCTAACACATGAATATGCTTTGATCTAAACCAGGGGTCTCCAAACTTTTAAAACAAAAAGGACCAGTTTATTGTCCTTCAGACTTTAGGAGGGCCGGATTGTGGCCAGAAAATGTCCCAGGTCCAGAATTAGTGACAATAAATATGGCCCCAGGGTTGGTGGTCAATAGGAGGAGGAGGAGGAGGAGGAGGAGGAGTAATGCCCCTATTAGTAGGAGGAATAGTATCCCATGATTGGTAGTGGTGGAAGACATAGTGCCCTATTGTTGGTGTCAGTGGGAGGAATAGTGTCCCAAGGGCCAGATAAAGGCTAGCAAAGGGCTACATCTGGCCCTCGGGCCGCAGTTTGGAGACCCCTGATCTAAACCATTCCATTGTAGCTCTGGCTGTATGTTTAGGGCCGTTCTCCTGCTGGAAGGTGAACCTCCCCCCCAGTCTCAAGTCTTTTGCAGACTCTAAAAGGTTTCTAAGATTGTCCTGTATTTGTCTCCCTCCATCTTCCCATCAACTCTGACCAGCTTCCCTGTCCCTGCTGAAGAAAAGCATCCCCACCACATGAAGCTGCCACCACCATGTTTCACGGTGGGGATGGTGTGTTCAGGGTGATGTGCAGTGTTAGTTTTCCGCCACACATAGCGTTTTGCTTTTAGGCCAAAAAGTTGAATTTGTGTCATGTGACCAGAGCACCTTCTTCCACATGATTGCTGTGTCCCCCACATGATTGCTGTGTCCCCCCCCACATGATTGCTGTGTCCCCCCCACATGGCTTCTCATAAACTGCAAACAGGACTTCTTATGACTTTCTTTCCCCAATGTCTTTCTTCTTGTCACTCTTCCATAAAGGGCAGATTTGTGGAGAAGAAGACTAATAGTTGTCCTGTGGACAGATTCTCCCCCCTGAGCTGTGGATCTCTGCAGCTCCTCCAGAGTTACCATGGACCTCTTGGCTGCTTCTCTGATGAATGCTCCCCTTGCCCGGCCCGGTCAGTTTAGGTGGACGGCCATGTCTTGGTAGGTTTGCAGTTGTGCCATACTCTTTCCATTTTCCGATGATGGATTGAACAGAGCTCCGTGAGATGTTCAAAGCTTGGGAGATTTTTTTTATAACCTAACCCTGCTTTATACTTCTCCACAACTTTATCCCTGACCTGTCTGGTGTGTTCCTTGGCCTTCATGATGCTATTTGTTCACCAAGGTTCTCCAACAAATCTCTGAGGGCTTCACAGAACAGCTGTATTTATACTGAGATTACATGACACACGGGTGGACTCTATTTACTAATTAGGTGACTTCTAAAGGCCAAAATTGGTTCCTCTAGATTTTAGTTATCAGAGTAAAGGGGGCTGAATACAAATGCCCCCCTCCCCCCCCCCCCCCCCCCACTTTTCACAAAATTTATTTGCATCATTTATAAATTTTCCTTCCACTTCACAATTATGTGACACTTTGTGTTGGTCCATCACATAAAATCCATTTACGTTTTTGGTTGTAACATGAGAAAATGTGAAACATTTCAAGGGGTATAAATACTTTTTAAAAGGCACTGTACACCTCCGAGGAGGACAACAACATAAAACACCTGGGAGGAAAGGGATTTGAGTTTGTAGCAACCCAGACCTCCGGAGAGTAGAAGGAAGGGATTGAATGTCCCCGTTTATGGTAACCCAGACCCTCCATGAGTAAGGGAAGGAATTGGATTTCCCTCTGTGTTTGTGGCGACCCCGACACCCCACTGGGATGGGAAGGGAAGGGGGTGGGAAAGCTTTTATACTTTTTGCAAACCAAACACTTCTGCAGGTAAAGGGAAGGGATTGAATTTCCCATAATAATGATAATAATAACTTCCAACCCAGCCAGTCCAATCTGTTGGAGATTTCCGCTCCCAAAAATTCTGATATCGTCCAATCAGAGGCAGGAAAGGAAAGAGGGGGACAGTTCTACGATTAGGAGACAGTGGGAGCCGGAGCGTCTTCATCTCACAGTCCCTGTGATTGAGAGCCTCAGGAATAATATACGACCTTCGGAGAATGAGAACTTATATCTGGAGAGCGGTGATGTCACTCCTGTATAATATATCTTATACCTGGAGAGCGGTGAGGTCACTCCTGTATAATATATCTTATATCTGGAGAGCAGTGAGGTCACTCCTGTACGATATATAAGATATAAAACGTTAGTAGTTATCTCACCAATCCCGGTGGGCGGTTTCGCGCTCTTCCCCTCGCGGTTGGGCGCTCGTCTGGTTTCCCCCATAGACCAGCAGATCTCATCCTGTGTGGAGTGCTGGGACACGGCGTGTTTCGGACACCTCTAGACTTTATGTTGTTGGAGACGTCGCACACATTGGAAGGGGGGCGGTCAGGACGGTATAATATTACAGAATCTTTTGGTTTGTTGCTAGAACACGAGGCGTCAATAGGGATTGTGTCACCGGTTCTCAGAGGGAGGATTGGGATCACAACGCCGTCTCTGACCAGCCATAGACCCCAAACATGCCCGACAACGGGGCCCATCCACCATCCGGGGGGGACAATCAAACCACGACCCCCCCCCCCCCCCGGTAAAGAAAACTCGCCTTTCTGCTACCAAAATCATACAATACAACAGGGGACACTAATGAATGTGACACACGGGGGGGAGATGAGGGGACACTAATAAATGTGACACACAGGAAGGAGATGAGGGGACACGAATGAATGTGACACACAGGGGGGAGGATGAGGGGACAATAATAAATGTGACACACGGGGGGGGGGGAGATGAGGGGACGAGAATGAATGTGACACGCAGGAAGGAGATGAGGGGACACAAATGAGACACACAGGAAGGAGGATGAGGGGACACAAATGAATGTGACACACAGGAAGGAGGATGAGGGGACACGAATGTGACACACAGGAAGGAGATGAGGGGACAATAATAAATGTGACACACAGGAAGGAGGATGAGGGGACACAAATGAATGTGACACACAGGAAGGAGGATGAGGGGACAATAATAAATGTGACACACAGGAAGGAGGATGAGGGGACACAAATGAATGTGACACACAGGAAGGAGGATGAGGGGACACGAATGAATGTGACACACAGGAAGGAGGATGAGGGGACGAGAATGAATGTGACACACAGGAAGGAGATGAGGGGACACGAATGAATGTGACACACAGGAAGGAGATGAGGGGACACGAATGAATGTGACACACAGGAAGGAGATGAGGGGACAATAATAAATGTGACACACAGGAAGGAGATGAGGGGACACGAATGAATGTGACACACAGGAAGGAGATGAGGGGACACGAATGAATGTGACACACAGGAAGGAGATGAGGGGACACGAATGAATGTGACACACAGGAAGGAGATGAGGGGACAATAATAAATGTGACACACAGGAAGGAGATGAGGGGGACACGAATGAATGTGACACACAGGAAGGAGATGAGGGGACAATAATAAATGTGACACACAGGAAGGAGATGAGGGGGACACGAATGAATGTGACACACAGGAAGGAGATGAGGGGACAATAATAAATGTGACACACAGGAAGGAGATGAGGGGGACACGAATGAATGTGACACACAGGAAGGAGATGAGGGGGACACGAATGAATGTGACACACAGGAAGGAGATGAGGGGGACACGAATGAATGTGACACACAGGGGGGAGATTAGGGACAATAATAAATGTGACACACAGGGAAGTTAACTGAACATTTTTCACACAGGGAGGATGCTCGGCATATAAATCTCACACACTTCTAGAACATTTGGGAGACATGGCCGGCAGGACAACATTCCCCCACTTCCTCACCTGTAGTTGTGGTTGCCGGGGGTTACTGAGCCCCGGGGAGGAAAGTCTCCCATACAGACATGACACAGATATGAGGAAGTCAATGATGAAATAATACTTATACCCGGCAGCCTGGCTCTGAGCTGCGAAGCTTACAATCTATGCCTCCATCTTATGCTGACCGCACACACACACCTCAATAAATCATCAATTTATTTTCTGATAGGAAGAATTGATTTATAGTTGACAATCTGTTCGATCGATATGACACACACACACACACACACACACACAGGGGGCTGGATTTCAATGAATTGTCAAGATACGATTGATCAAATCTCTGATTCCACCATCTGATTGATCATGAATGTGATCAGATTTTGATCAAAGTATCTCACGGCTGCCGATCAATAATTTTCCACTCTGACTCAAATCCAATACAAATCAATCGGAAGGGAAGTGATAGCTAATCGATTGGATATAAAAAAAAAAAAGATGATGATGGAGGATGAATAATGGAGAATGATGAATGGTGGAGAATGATGAATAATGGAGAATGATGAATGGTGGGGGAATAATGGATAATAATGAATGATGGAGAATGATGAATGATGGAGAAGAATGCATGGTGGGGAATAATGAATGATGGAGACTGATGAATGATGGAGAATGGAGAATGGAGAATGCATGGTGGAGAATAATGAATGGTGGAGAATAATGGAGAATGATGGAGAGGAATGAATGATGGAAAAGAATGCATGGTGGAAAAGAATGCATGGTGGGGAATAATGGATAATAATGAATAATAATAATGAATGATGGAGAATAATGAAGAATAATGAATGATGGAGAATAATGAATGCTGGAGAATAATGAATGCTGGAGAATAATGAATGCTGGAGACTGATGAATGATGGAGAATAATGAATGGTGGGTGGTGATGGAGAAGGATGAATGATGGAGAAGGATGAATGATGGAGAATGATGCATGGTGGGGAATAATGGATAATAATGAATGATGGAGAATAATAAATGGTGGAGAATGATGGAGAATAATGAATGATGGAGAATAATGGATGAGGGAGAATAATGAATAGTGGACAATGATGAACGATGGAGAATAATGAATGATGAAGACTCATGAATGATGGAGAATCAAGAATAATGAAAGATGGAGAATGATGAATGACGAATAATGAATCGTGAAGAATGAATGATGGAGAACGATGAATGATGGGGAATGACGATGAAGTGTGCGTGTGGCCACCATAAGATCCGGCGCGGTATCATTTAGCAGCACTGCTGCAAAGCTGATCTTGTGTGGTTACAAAGCATGCTGGGTCGGTCTAACAAGTGGGTCCTGCCCTGCAGAGCTTGCACTCTAATCTGTCCATCTACCAGGTATAAACACACAACTGGGAGGATTAGAAATTGCACGAAGGCCGCTTGGCTCTGAGCCATGGAGCTTGCAATCCATCGGCCCCTACTGGAGACAATGGGCCTGATGAACGATGGACGGCGCAACATTTAGATTAACGCACCAAATACACAACTAATCGCAACACGAGCCGTGTAGCCGAAATCGGAAAATACGCGTAAAATGACGCATGACATATTAAAAAATATTGCGGCCTGAGAGAGAGGATCGGCGGGCGATATTAAAGTAGCGCAGAATGCAGCTAAACGCAATTCGTGCTCCTCTAGAACGCAACCATGCGCATTACAAATAGCAAAATCCTCATTGGTCGCAATTTGAGCGAAACATCATTGAAGCAAAGCAGCGGCTGTGACTGGCGGCTGCAGAGCGTGTAGTCTGATCTCTCCGGCTGCAGGACAAGCAGGTTATACCAATTTGCTGATGAGGGTAGAAGGGGGGAGGGGGGGGGGTTGGTTTAGCACCAAGTTGCCAACATGTTTCAGGCCCTAGGGAATCGGAAACATACTTTAGTATGAGGCATGCATATTAAAAAGCAGTTTATAGAATTTTTATAGGAGGTTGGGATAGGCGGTGCGTCAGAAATACGAACGTTCCCATTGGCGAGATTTCAGAGGAACGTCGCAATTAGCACAACATAGAAAATAAAAACATAGCAAAGATTTTTGATGCAGTAGGTGGTGCAGAAATCTTTAGAAGTTAATTAGACGTGATGATTTGTCGCAGTTTGCGGCTTTTGTTTGTGACAATTTCGCACCGATCGGGCCCTGCGTATAATTCACGTGCGCAGAAAAATCGCAGTAAGTGACGCAGAACGCATTATAACGGTCGCTGGGACGCAATAAGATTTTTTTGCAACAATTTTGTGCGTCATTTCCTTGGTCAGAATTTCTTTATGGGGCCCTGCGTATATTTCCCGTGCGCAGGATAGGCGGTAAGCGACGCAGAATTCTTTATAATGGGATGCAAATTTGCGTAAATGTCACATGCCCAGAAAACGCAGTAGGTGACGCAGAATGCTCTAGAACGGTCGCTGGGACAAAAAAGGATAAATTTGTTGAATTTCGCAAATGTTTTTTTGCGACAATTTTGCACATAATTTCCCAGACAGGATGTCACACTCGACGCCAACGATGGGGCCCTACGTAAATTTTTGCAGGCGCAGAATGCTTTATACCGGTCGCTGGGAGGCAATAAAAATATTTTTTGCAACAATTTTGGGCGTAATTTCCTGGTCAGAATTTGAAGGGCCCTGCGTATATTTCACGTGCACAGGCTTCTTTATAATGGCCAATTTGTGTAAATGTCACATGCGCAGAAAGCGCAGAAAACGCAGTAAGTGACGCAAAAACGCTTTATAAAAAAAAAAAAAAAAAAAAAAAAAAAAAAAAAAAAAACACACAGTCTCAGGGACACAATAAAAAAAAAAAATTGCAACAATTTTGTGCATAATTTTCCTTGGTCAGAATTTCTTTATGGGGCCCTGCGTATATTTCCCGTGCGCAGGATAGGCGGTAAGCGACGCAGAATTCTTTATAATGGGATGCAAATTTGCGTAAATGTCACATGCCCAGAAAACGCAGTAGGTGACGCAGAATGCTCTAGAATGGTCGCTGGGACACAAAAAGATAATTTGTTGAATTTTTGCAGATGTTTTTTGCAACAATTTTGCACACAATTTTTCCGGTCGGAATGTCACACTCAACGCCACCAATGGGCCCCTACGTAAATTTTGCATGCGCAGGAAAAACGCAGTAAGTGAGGCAGAACGCATTATAACGGTCGCTGGGACACAATAAGATTTTTTGCAACAATTTTGTGCGCAATTTCCTGGTCAGAAATTCTGAGACGGGCCCTGCGTATATTTCACGTGCGCAGGATAGGTCGGTAAAACAAGCAGGATTCTTTATAATGGTCGATGGGACGAACTTAAAAAGGGTGACAATTTTGCACATAAATTTCCCCGTCAGAATTTTGCGCCAATTGTTTATTGCTCCCTTTGTTTTTTATTTAATGGCCCCCCACGGTTGGTGTCATCCAACAGTTGTGTGTCGCTACAATTGGTCAAAAAAAAGCAGCGTTGTGCCATCGGACAAGTGGGCCCTGACCTGCAGAGCTTGCACTCTAATCTGTCCTGTTGCAGAACCAGTTGTAGAGGGGCATTTCTTACCCCCAAAATCTGACGGCATTTCCCAAAATTAAACAGTGCTTGGCTCTGAGCTGCAGAGCTTGCTGTCTATTCCCTTCCACTGTAGAGTAAGGCTACGCTCTCCCCTCTGCGTCTACATTTTCATGCGCCTTTTTAAAGTGTTAGGCTTCATGCCCACGGACGTTTTTACAGCCGCGTTTTTCAGCGTTTTTTACAGCTTAAAAACGCCTGTCCATGTTGGTCTATAGCTTCATGCCCACCTAGGCGTTTTTGAGCTGCAAATAGCATAGACGTTTTTAAGCTGTAAAAAAACCCCAGGACCAGTGCGTTCCTCAGCGTCATAATTAGGCAGAAAAAAACGCGCGCGTCAAAAAACGCGCACTAACGCCGCGGTCGCATTTTTCAGCTCCGAAATAAAATAAAGAAAAAAAAAAATTATACAATAACATGCACAGGCGTTTTGAAGCTGTAAAAAACGCAGCTGTAAAAACGTCCGTGGGCATGAGGCCTTATCATTGAAGTCTATGGGGCACCTGGAGAATATTCCTGGCACGCGGGTGCGCAGCGCACAGGTATGAACGGGCCCCATAGGTGATGGTGGAGGTGGTGATTGTAGTGATAATGATGGTAATGGTGCAGATGATGGTGATGATGGTGGTGGTGATGATGATGGTTGTAGTGGTGATGATGGTGATTGCAGTGGTAGTGATGGTGGTTGTAGCGGTGGTAGTGATGATGCTGGTTGTAGTGGTGGTGGTAGTGATGATGATGGTTGTAGTGATGATGATGATGATGATGATGATGATGATGATGATGATTGATGATGATGATGATGATGATGATGATGATGATGATGATGATGATGATGATGATGGTGGTGGTGGTGGTGGACGTGGTGGACGTGGTGGACGTGGTGCGCCATCTCGCACGTCAGGCAAATACGGGGCTCATCATTAAACAGCGCTGCCACAAAGCCAGGTTTTATTTCGCCGCAATTTAACACCAAAACCAGCGCGGTCATTTTGATCGAACGTCGCCTGACAAGATGGTCCTTACCTGCAGAGCTTGCAATCGAATCACCCTAAAAGCACAAAGGATACGGACACACCCACCACAGTCACAGCACAGGTGGTCCCCCTGACCTGCAGAAAGTGCAATCTAATCTGTGCATGGATGCCCAGGACACAGGAAGTCCCGCTGTTGGGGGTGTAATGAGAAAATCTGCCCCCTCCCCCCCCCCTTGTTTTATAAAAGCAGGTGTTGTGATTGGCAGCTGCCTCCTGAGCCGCAGAGCTTGCAGTCTGATCTCTCAGGCTAGGCAGGCGAAAGAAAAAGCTGTTTATAGATTTTCTGGGGTGGCAGGAGGTGAGACTTTCTCTGCAGGGGGGTGAGAGGTCACCAACATGTTTCAGGCCCCGGGGAATCCCAGCTTACCTGAGTATTAGAGGACTGGATGCTGCCTGGATGATCCCTGCTGAAGGCTGCTGAGATCAAGTCGCCTGTGTCATGGCTCCAAACTCCCCTCCCTTCCCCTGTGATGGCTGCAGATCATCCCACCTTCCTCCTCCATGTGGCTCCTCCTCCCCACCCCCTCCCACCTGATCCCTGTTGTCAGCAAAGCAAACACACTCTGCATGCATAATATCGCCTTTTCTACGGTTATTTATAACTCCCAAATATTTCCGGCACCACCGAAGAACCAAAAAAAGGCCCTTTTTATCGGATGCAGGGAAAAAATCTACCTGGAAAGTCACAAAAATTTTCACAAATTTGGTGCTTAAAGGATCAGTCCACCTGAAAATGATATTTCATTCTTTTATCTCCCATTATGAGGGGTTCCCACCATCCCTGTGCTGAGTTCTCGGGTCTGTACACCCGCTGTGCCCATTATGAGGGGTTCCCACCATCCCTGTGCTGAGTTCCCGGGTCTGTACACCTGCTGTGCCCATTATGAGGGGTTCCCACCATCCCTGTGCTGAGTTCCCGGGTCTGTACACCCGCTGTGCCCATTATGAGGGGTTCCCACCATCCCTGTGCTGAGTTCCCGGGTCTGTACACCCGCTGTGCCCATTATGAGGGGTTCCCACCATCCCTGTGCTGAGTTCCCGGGTCTGTACACCCGCTGTGCCCATTATGAGGGGTTCCCACCATCCCTGTGCTGAGTTCCCGGGTCTGTACACCCGCTGTGCCCATTATGAGGGGTCCCCACCATCCCTGTGCTGAGTTCCCGGGTCTGTACACCCCCTGTGCCCATTATGAGGGGTTCCCACCATCCCTGTGCTGAGTTCCCGGGTCTGTACACCCGCTGTGCCCATTATGAGGGGTTCCCACCATCCCTGTGCTGAGTTCCCGGGTCTGTACACCTGCTGTGCCCATTATGAGGGGTTCCCACCATCCCTGTGCTGAGTTCCCGGGTCTGTACACCCGCTGTGCCCATTATGAGGGGTTCCCACCATCCCTGTGCTGAGTTCCTGGGTCTGTACACCTGCTGTGCCCATTATGAGGGGTTCCCACCATCCCTGTGCTGAGTTCCCGGGTCTGTACACCTGCTGTGCCCATTATGAGGGGTTCCCACCATCCCTGTGCTGAGTTCCCGGGTCTGTACACCCGCTGTGCCCATTATGAGGGGTTCCCACCATCCCTGTGCTGAGTTCCTGGGTCTGTACACCTGCTGTGCCCATTATGAGGGGTTCCCACCATCCCTGTGCTGAGTTCCCGGGTCTGTACACCCGCTGTGCTCATTATGAGGGGTTCCCACCATCCCTGTGCTGAGTTCCAGGGTCTGTACACCTGCTGTGCTCATTATGAGGGGTTCCCACCATCCCTGTGCTGAGTTCCCGGGTCTGTACACCCGCTGTGCCCATTATGAGGGGTTCCCACCATCCCTGTGCTGAGTTCTCGGGTCTGTACACCCACTGTGCCCATTATGAGGGGTTCCCACCATCCCTGTGCTGAGTTCCCGGGTCTGTACACCCGCTGTGCCCATTATGAGGGGTTCCCACCATTCCTGTGCTGAGTTCCCGGGTCTGTACACCCGCCGTGCCCATTATGAGGGGTTCCCACCATCCCTGTGCTGAGTTCCCGGGTCTGTACACCCGCCGTGCCCATTATGAGGGGTTCCCACCATCCCTGTGCTGAGTTCCCGGGTCTGTACACCCCCTGTGCCCATTATGAGGGGTTCCCACCATCCCTGTGCAGAGTTCCCGGGTCTGTACACCCGCTGTGCCCATTATGAGGGGTTCCCACCATCCCTGTGCTGAGTTCCTGGGTCTGTACACCCGCTGTGCCCATTATGAGGGGTTCCCACCATCCCTGTGCTGAGTTCCTGGGTCTGTACACCCGCCGTGCCCATTATGAGGGGTTCCCACCATCCCTGTGCTGAGTTCCCAGGTCTGTACACCCCCTGTGCCCATTATGAGGGGTTCCCACCATCCCTGTGCAGAGTTCCCGGGTCTGTACACCCGCTGTGCCCATTATGAGGGGTTCCCACCATCCCTGTGCTGAGTTCCCGGGTCTGTACACCTGCTGTGCCCATTATGAGGGGTTCCCACCATCCCTGTGCTGAGTTCCCGGGTCTGTACACCCGCTGTGCCCATTATGAGGGGTTCCCACCATCCCTGTGCTGAGTTCCTGGGTCTGTACACCCGCTGTGCCCATTATGAGGGGTTCCCACCATCCCTGTGCTGAATTCCTGGGTCTGTACACCCGCTGTGCCCATTATGAGGGGTTCCCACCATCCCTGTGCTGAGTTCTCGGGTCTGTACACCCACTGTGCCCATTATGAGGGGTTCCCACCATCCCTGTGCTGAGTTCTCGGGTCTGTACACCCGCTGTGCCCATTATGAGGGGTTCCCACCATCTCTGTGCCGAGTTCCCGGGTCTGTACACCCGCTGTGCCCATTATGAGGGGTTCCCACCATCCCTGTGCTGAGTTCCCGGGTCTGTCAGACAGTTTGGTAACAGTTGGGGCGCTACTTACCCCATAGAAGGAAGATCTCAGGATAGTTTGGAGGTGACTCTTCCTCTCATAATTCCATTGATAAAGACAGTACAAATCGTAAGAAGACACGGTCCCTTTGTGACAATCAGTGATTGTCAATTGTTCTCAGTCCCTGGAGACGAGGATCGTACACACTACAGAAAGGTCAAGTCTGATCATCAGGTTTAACAAGAAGACCCAAACTGATCGACCAATCAGCTTCCTCTACATCTCAGCAGGGATGAGCCGAACACCCCCCTGTTCGGTTCGCACCAGAACCTGCGAACAGACAAAATGTTAGTGTAAACTTTAGAACCCTATTAAATACAATGGACTCGAACGTTCGAAATCTAAAGTGTTAATTATAAAGGCTAATATGCAAGTTATTGTCCTAAAAAGTGTTTGGGGACCCGGGTCCTGCCCCAGGGGACATGTATCAATGCAAAAAGAAGTTTTAAAAACGGCCGTTTTTTCGGGAGCAGTGATTTTAATAATGCTTAAAATGAAAAAATAAAAGTGAAATATTCCTTTAAATTTCGTACCTGGGGGGTGTGTATGATATGCATGTGAAGTGGCGCATGTTTCCCGTGCTTAGAACTGTCCCTGCAAAAAATGTCATTTTTGAAAGAAAAAAATGCATTTAAAACTCACTCGCGGCTATTAATGAATTGTCGGCTCCCGGCAATACATACAAAAGTCATTGATAAAAAAAAAAAAAAAGCGTGGGGGTTCCCCAGAATTCAATTACCAGGCCCTTCAGCTCTGGAATGGATATTAAGGGGAACCCCGCCACAAATTTAAAAAAAAATTGGCGTGGAGTCCCCCTAAAAATCCATACCAGGCCCCTTATCCGAGCACGCAACCTGGCCGGCCGCAGGGGAAGAGGGGGGGACGAGAGAGCAGCCCCCCCTCCCTCCTGAACCGTACCAGGCCACATGCCTTCAACATGGGGAGGATGTCCCCATGTTGATGGGGACAAGGGCCTCATCCCCACAACCCTTGCCCGGTGGTTGTGGGGGTCTGCGGGCGGGGGGCTTATCGGAATCTGGAAGACCCCTTTAACAAAGGGGACCCCCAGATCCCGCCCCCCCATGTGAATTGGTAAGGGGTACATTGTACCCCTACCATTTCACGAAGAAAGCCTAAAAAAATGTTTAAAAAAACACACAAACACCTTGAAAAAGTCCTTTATTTAAAAAAAAACAAAACAAAAACATTCCAGCGGTGAAATCCAGTGTCCCGCGGCGATCCCGATGTCCAGCGCTGTCCTTCATTAGTTGTGCCTGAGCGGACCTGATGGGGAACTCCCTCTCAGTATTTTAAATGTATAGACCCGCCCCTTCTAAAGTTCCCCATCAGGTCCGCTCAGCGGACCAGATGCGGAACATGAGAAGGAACGGGTCTATACATGTATTACCAAAGTGAGAGCAGTTCCCCATCAGGTCCGCCCCCTCGGTATGTCGGACCCGCCTACGTCATTGGCTTGAGCGGGGAACTTCCTTCACTGTGTAAATTTAAATTACACAGTGAAGGAAGTTCCCCGCTCAAGCCAATGACGTAGGCGGGTCCAACATACCGAGGGGGCGGACCTGATGAGGAACTGCTCTCACTTTGGTAATACATGTATAGACCCGCCCCTTCTCATGTTCCGCATCTGGTCCGCTGAGCGGACCTGATAGGGACTTTTAGAAGGGGCGGGTCTATACATTTAAAATACTGAGAGGGAGTTCCCCATCAGGTCCGCTCAGGCACAACCAATGAAGGACAGCGCTGGACATCGGGATCGCCGCGGGACACTGGATTTCACCGCTGGAATGTTTTTGTTTTTTTTTAAATAAAGGACTTTTTCAAGGTGTTTGTGTGTTTTTTAAAAAAAATTTTACGCTTTCTTCGTGAAATGGTAGGGGTACAATGTACCAATTCACATAGGGGGGGGCGGGATCTGGGGGTCCCCTTTGTTAAAGTGGTCTTCCAGATTCCGATAAGCCCCCCGCCCGCAGACCCCCACAACCACCGGGCAAGGGTTGTGGGGATGAGGCCAGCATGTGGCCTGGCACGGTTCAGGAGGGAGGGGGGCCACTCTCTCGTCCCCCCCTTTTCCCCTGCGGCCGGCCAGGTTGCGTGCTCGGATAAGGGGTCTGGTATGGATTTTTAGGGGGACTCCACGCCATTTTTTTTTAAAATTTGGGGTGGAGTTCCCCTTAAAATCCATGCCAGATCTGAAGTGCCTGGAATGGATATTTGGGGGAACCCCACGTCAATTTTTTTTTTAATTTGCGGCGGGGTTCCCCTTAATATCCATTCCAGACCTGAAGGGCCTGGTAATTGAATTCTGGGGAACCCCCACGCTTTTTTTTTTTTTTTATCAATGACTTTTGTATGTATTGCCGGGAGCCGACAATTCATTAATAGCCGCGAGTCAGTTTTAAATGCATTTTTTTCTTTCAAAAATGACATTTTTTGCAGGGACAGTTCTAAGCACGGGAAACATGCGCCACTTCACATGCATATCATACACACCCCCCAGGTACGAAATTTAAAAGAATATTTCACTTTAATTTTTTCATTTTAAGCATTATTAAAATCACTGCTCCCGAAAAAACGGCCGTTTTTAAAACTTCTTTTTGCATTGATACATGTCCCCTGGGGCAGGACCCGGGTCCCCAAACACTTTTTAGGACAATAACTTGCATATAAGCCTTTATAATTAGCACTTTAGATTTCTCCCATAGATTTTTCGAATTTGCTGCGAACACCCCAATTTGTTCGCTGTTCGGCGAACGGGCGAACAGGCAATGTTCGAGTCGAACATGAGTTCGACTCGAACTCGAAGCTCATCCCTACATCTCAGTATATACAGAACCGGGAAAACGTATTTCCTGAATTTCTATTTTTTTTTTTTTTTTTTTTTTACATATTCGTCAAATGATTCAGATCATCGAATAAATTTTAATTATTACACAAAGATAACCCGAGGAAATACAAAATAAAATTTTTAACCACTTGGCTGCCCAAAGACGAGGGCCAATTTTTGCGTCGCTTTAACTGACAATTGTGCGGTCGTGCGACGTGGCTCCCAAACAAAATTGACGTCCTTTTTTTTCCCCACAAATAGAGCTTTCTTTTGCTGGTATTTGATCACCTCTGCGTTTTTTATTCTTTTGCGCTATAAACAAAAAAAGAGCGACAATTTTGAAAAAAAAAAAAAGCAATATTTTTTACTTTTTGCTATAATAAATATCCCCCAAAAAAAATAAATTAAAAAAAAAAATTTTTTTCCTCAGTTTAGGCCGATACGTATTCTTCTACATATTTGTGGTTAAAAAAAAAAATCGCAATAAGCGTTTATTGATTGGTTTGCGCAAAAGTTATAGCGCCTACAAAATAGGGGGTAGTTTTATGGCATTTTTATTAATATTTTTTTTTTTTTTACTAGTAATGGCGGCGATCAGCGAATTTTTATTGTGACTGCGACATTATGGCGGACACTTTTGGCGCTATTTTGGGACCGTTGTCATTTTATACAGCGATCGGTGCTATAAAAATGCATTGGTTACTGTGTCATTGTGACTGGCAGTGAAGGGGGTTAACCACTAGGGGGCGAGGAAGGGGTTAAGTGTGTCCTAGGGAGTGATTCTAACTGTGTGGGGGCGGGGCTTACTGTGACACGACACTGATCGCCGCTCCCGATGACAGGGAGCGGTGATCAGTGTCCTGTCACTAGGAAGAATGGGGAAATGCCTTGTTTACATCAGCATTTCCCCCAGTTCTTCCTCTCCGTGAGACGATCGTGGGTATCCCCACGGACATCGAATCCGCGGGAGCCGCGGTCGGACTCACGGAGCTCACCGCGGCAATGCCGCGTCTTAAAGGCGACGTACAGGTACGTTAATATGCCTGTACGTCCCTTTCTGCCGACGTATATCGGCGTGAGCCGGTCGGAAAGCGGGTAATGGTTGATTTCATTTATTAAAGGGAAAAAAGTTGTCCAAACTGGCCTGGCTCTATGTGAAAAAGTAATTGCCCCCCTAAAACTAATAACTGGTTGGGCCACCCTTGGCGGCAACAACTGCAATCAAGCATTTTGCGATAACTGCCAATGAGTCTTTCACATCGCTGTGGAGAAATTTTGGCCCCGCTCTTCTTTGTAGAATTGTTTTTAATTCAGCCACATTGGAGGGTTTTCCAGCATGACCGGCCTCTGTAAGGTCATTCCACAGCATCTCAATTGGATTTAAGTCTGGACTTTGACTAGGCCACTCCAAAACCTGGAGCCATCCAGAGGTGGACTTGCTGGTGTGTTTTCGGATTGTTACTCCTGCTGCATAAACCCAAGTGCCAGTGGCGTCGCTAGGGGGTGGCTACTGGGGCTATAGCCCCGAATCTGGAGCCCATAGCCCCGGGTCTCTTACTTAGGGTTGGCTCCAGGCTCCATCTGCTCAGCTGGTGGGCGGGGGAGGAACATGACTAGTTAATGTTATGAGGCACAAGTTCTTATCTATATTCAGCAGTTCCGACAATTTAAACATTGTCTTGACATCCACTTCTATACCAATCTGCCAGGCAATGTAATTTCTGGGAACCGCAGCCCCCCCTGATGTAAGGAAGGGGCTCTCTGGGGATCTTGATGTAAGGGGGGCTCTCTGGGGACCCTGATGTAAGGAAGGGGCTCTCTTGGGATCTTGATGTAAGGGGGGGCTCTCTGGAGATCTTGATGTAAGGGGGGCTCTTTGGGGACCCTGATGTAAGGGGAGGCTTTCTGGGGGCCCTGATGTAATGAGGAGGGCTCTCTGGGGACCCTGTTGTAATGCGGAGGGCTTTGGGGACCCGATGTAAGTAGGGGGGCTCTCTGGGGACCCTGATGTAAGGTGCAGGCTCTCTGGGGACCCTGATGTAACGGGCAGGCTCTCTGGGGACCCTGATGTAATGGGCAGGCTCTCTGGGGACCCTGATGTAATGAGTGGGGCTCTGATGTAAGTGGGGAGGCTCTCTGGGGACCCTGATGTAACGGGCAGGCTCTCTGGGGACGCTGATGTAACGGGCAGGCTCTCTGGGGACCCTGATGTAAGGGGGGCTCTCTGGGGACCCTGATGTAATGAGGGGCACTCTGATGTAAGGGGCAAGCTCTCTGGGGATCCTGATGTAAGGGGGGCTCTCTGGGGACCCTGATGTAAGAAGCAGGCTCTCTGGGGACCCTGGTGTAAGGGGCAGACTCTCTGGGGACCCTGATGTAAGGGGCAGGCTCTCTGGGGACCCTGATTTAAGGGGGGCTCTCTGGGGATCCTGATGTAATGAGAGGGGCTCTGATGTAAGTGGGGAGGCTCTCTGGGGACCTTGATGTAAGGGGGGCTCTCTGGGGACCCTGATGTAAGGGGCAGGCTCTCTGGGGACCCTGATGTAAGGGGCAGGCTCTCTGGGGACCCTAATATGTGAGGTCCGGGCTCTCTGTGGACCCTGATGTAAGGGGGGCTCTCTGGGGACCCTGATGTAAGGGGGCTCTCTGGGGACCCTGATGTAATGAGGGGGGCTCTGATGTAAGGGGCAAGCTCTCTGGGGACCCTGATGTAAGGGGGGCTCTCTGGGGACCCTGATGTAAGGGGCAGGCTCTCTGGGGTCCCTGATGTAAGGGGAAGGCTCTCTGGGGACCCTGATGTAAGGGGGGCTCTCTGGGGGCCCTGATGTTAGGGGGTGATCCACACTCAGATATGTAATGATATTATATATATAATATATATATATATATATATATATATATATATATATATACACTGTATATATACACACACACGTATATTATATACATGTATATGCCCGCCCAAGCGTATGACTTTCTTTACTTCGCTGCTATGGGCTCTAGCCCCAGATCTTTTGTAGACCTAGCAACGCCCCTGCCAAGTGCACTTGAGCTTGAGGTCAGGAACTGATGACTGGACATTCTCCTTCAGGATTTTCTGGTAGAGCTCAGAATTCATGGTTCCATCAATGATGATAAGTCGTCCAGCCTCAGATCATCACACTACCACCACCATGTTTCACTGTTGGTATGATGTTCTTCTTATGAAATGTTGTGTTTGTTTTACGCCAGATGCTCACCTTCCTAAAAAGTTCAACTTTTCTCTCAGTGGTCCACAGAATATTTGCCCAAAAGTCTTGGGGATAATCAAGATGTTTTTTGGTAAATGTGAGACGATCCTTTGTGTTCTTTTTGGTCAGCGGTGGCTTTGGCCTTGGAACTCTCCCATGGACGCCATGTTTGCCCCGTCTCTTTCTTATTGTTGAATGATGAACACCGATCTTACCGGAGGCAAGTGAGACCTGCAGGTCTTTAGATGTTGTTCTGGGTTCTTTTATGACCTCCTGGATGAGTCCTCGTCGTGCTCCTGAAGTCATTTTGGTTGGCCGGCCACTCCTGGGAAGGTTCACCACTGTTCCAAGTTTTCTCCAACGGATCTCTTCCCCCCCCCCCCCCCGAGGTTTACTGGAGACCCAAAGCCTTACACCCGCTGTGCCCATTATGAGGGGTTCCCACCATCCCTGTGCTGAGTTCCCGGGTCTGTACACCCGCTGTGCCCATTATGAGGGGATCCCACCATCCCTGTGCTGAGTTCTCGGGTCTGTACACCCGCTGTGCCCATTATGAGGGGATCCCTGTGCTGAGTTCCCGGGTCTGTACACCCACTGTGCCCATTATGAGGGGTTCCCACCATCCCTGTGCTGAGTTCCCGGGTCTGTACACCCGCTGTGCCCATTATGAGGAGTTCCCACCATCCCTGTGCTGAGTTATTTGGCTTGTACACCCGCTGTGCCCATTATGAGGGGTTCCCACCATCCCTGTGCTGAGTTCCCGGATCTGTACACCCGCTGTGCCCATTATGAGGGGTTCCCACCATCCCTGTGCTGAGTTCCCGGGTATATACACCCACTGTGCCCATTATGAGGGGTTCCCACCATCCCTGTGCTGAGTTCCCGGGCCTGTACACCCGCTGTGCCCATTATGAGGGGTTCCCACCATCCCTGTGCCGAGTTCCTGGGTCTGTACACCCGCTGTGCCCATTATGAGGAGTTCCCACCATCCCTGTGCTGAGTTATTTGGCTTGTACACCCGCTGTGCCCATTATGAGGGGTTCTCACCATCCCTGTGCTAAGTTCCCAGGTCTTTACACCCGCTGTGCCCATTATGAGGGGTTCCCACCATCCCTGTGCTGAGTTCCCGGGTCTGTACACCCCCCGCTGTGCCCATTATGAGGGGTTCCCACCATCCCTGTGCTGAGTTCCTGGGTCTGTACACCCGCTGTGCCCATTATGAGGGTATCCCACCATCCCTGTGCTGAGTTCCAAGGTCTGTACACCCGCTGTGCCCATTATGATTGGTTCCCACCATCCCTGTGCTGAGTTCCCGGGTCTGTACACCCGCTGTGCCCATTATGAGGGGTTCCCACCATCCCTGTGCTGAGTTCCCGGGTCTTTACACCCGCTGTGCCCATTATGAGGGGTTCCCACCATCCCTGTGCTGAGTTCCCGGGTCTGTACACCCGCTGTGCCCATTATGAGGGGTTCCCACCATCCCTGTGCTGAGTTCCCGGGTCTGTACACCCGCTGTGCCCATTATGAGGAGTTCCCACCATCCCTGTGCTGAGTTATTTGGCTTGTACACCCGCTGTGCCCATTATGAGGGGTTCCCACCATCCCTGTGCTGAGTTCCCGGGTCTTTACACCCGCTGTGCTCATTATGAGGGGTTCCCACCATCCCTGTGCTGAGTTCCCGGGTCTGTACACCCGCTGTGCCCATTATGAGGGGTTCCCACCATCCCTGTGCTGAGTTCCCAGGTCTTTACACCTGCTGTGCCCATTATGAGGGGTTCCCACCATCCCTGTGCTGAGTTCCCGGGTATGTACACCCACTGTGCCCATTATGAGGGGTTCCCACCATCCCTGTGCTGAGTTCCCGGGCCTGTACACCCGCTGTGCCCATTATGAGGGGTTCCCACCATCCCTGTGCCGAGTTCCCGGGTCTGTACACCCGCTGTGCCCATTATGAGGAGTTCCCACCATCCCTGTGCTGAGTTATTTGGCTTGTACACCCGCTGTGCCCATTATGAGGGGTTCCCACCATCCCTGTGCTAAGTTCCCGGGTCTTTACACCCGCTGTGCCCATTATGAGGGGTTCCCACCATCCCTGTGCTGAGTTCCCGGGTCTGTACACCCGCTGTGCCCATTATGAGGGGTTCCCACCATCCCTGTGCTGAGTTCCTGGGTCTGTACACCCGCTGTGCCCATTATGAGGGGATCCCACCATCCCTGTGCTGAGTTCCCAGGTCTGTACACCCGCTGTGCCCATTATGATTGGTTCCCACCATCCCTGTACTGAGTTCCCGGGTCTGTACACCCACTGTGCCCATTATGAGGGGTTCCCACCATCCCTGTGCTGAGTTCCCGGGTCTGTACACCCGCTGTACCCGTTATGAGGGGTTCCCACCATCCCTGTGCCGAGTTCCCGGGTCTGTACACCCGCTGTGCCCATTATGAGGAGTTCCCACCATCCCTGTGCTGAGTTATTTGGCTTGTACACCCGCTGTGCCCATTATGAGGGGTTCCCACCATCCCTGTGCTGAGTTCCCGGGTCTGTACACCCGCTGTGTCTATTATGAGGGGTTCCCACCATCCCTGTGCTGAGTTCCCGGGTCTGTACACCTACTGTGCCCATTATGAGGGGTTCCCACCATCCCTGTGCTGAGTTCCCGGGTCTGTACACCCGCTGTGCCCATTATGAGGGGTTCCCACCATCCCTGCTGATTTTACTGCTGGTTACTCAGCAATGTCAGTATAATGAAGGGATGTGTGGTGTCATTCCTCTCTGGTTTAGTGAGATCTGTGAAGAGATCCTGTTGGCAGTTTCTGTATTTACAAAACACGAAGGATCTTTCAGTGCGGATATATAATGTATACCCAGAGAGAGCGGCACCGGGAGAAGACGCCCCAAGAATGGAAAAACCTGAATTTCTTCTTCTCTCTCTGGAGAGACGCTTCTCATCACTGCTGGAAAATCGCAGAAGCCGGAGGCAGAAAACACGAATATTGGGTATGGAAAGGGCAATAAATAAGAGAGGACATTCCAGGAGTCCATCCGATAATGAGAGAACATGAGCGGTGATGTCACTCCTATATAATATATCTTATATCTGGAGAGCGGTGATGTCACTCCTGTATATTATATCTTATATCTGGAGAGCGGTGATGTCACTCCTGTATAATATATCTTATATCTGGAGAGCGGTGATGTCACTCCTGTATAATATATCTTATATCTGGAGAGAGGTGATGTCACTCCTGTATAATATATCTTATATCTGGAGAGCGGTGATGTCACTCCTGTATAATATATCTTATATCTGGAGAGCGGTGATATCACTCCTATATAATATATCTTATATCTGGAGAGTGGTGATGTCACTCCTGTATAATATATCTTATATCTGGAGAGCGGTGATGTCACTCCTGTATATTATATCTTATATCTGGAGAGGGGTGATGTCACTCCTGTATAATATATCTTATATCTGGAGAGCGGTGATGTCACTCCTGTATATTATATCTTATATCTGGAGAGCGGTGATGTCACTCCTGTATAATATATCTTATATCTGGAGAGGGGTGATGTCACTCCTGTATAATATATCTTATATCTGGAGAGCGGTGATGTCACTCCTGTATAATATATCTTATATCTGGAGAGAGGTGATGTCACTCCTGTATAATATATCTTATATCTGGAGAGCGGTGATGTCACTCCTGTATAATATATCTTATATCTGGAGAGAGGTGATGTCACTCCTGTATAATATCTCTTATATCTGGAGAGCGGTAATGTCACTCTTGTATAATATATCTTATATCTGGAGAGCGGTGATGTCACTCCTGTATATTATATCTTATATCTGGAGAGCGGTGATGTCACTCCTGTATAATATATCTTATATCTGGAGAGGGGTGATGTCACTCCTGTATAATATATCTTATATCTGGAGAGCGGTGATGTCACTCCTGTATAATATATCTTATATCTGGAGAGCGGTGATGTCACTCCTGTATAATATATCTTATATCTGGAGAGCGGTGATGTCACTCCTGTATAATATATCTTATATCTGGAGAGCGGTGATGTCACTCCTGTATAATATATCTTATATCTGGAGAGCGGTGATGTCACTCCTGTATAATATATCTTATATCTGGAGAGCGGTGATGTCACGCCTGTATAATATAATGTAATGTTCTGCAGATGATAATTTGGAGTTTCCTGTTACATTGGAATGCTGACCTGTCGCTGTTGCCGGGTAGATAATCTATACATTTGCTGTCACATATTGATAGGAAGGTTTCGGTTACATTGTTGTTCTCTCTTTGTCAGATTCTTTGTTTCTTTCTAATCGATTATCAGATTCGGATCTCATCTATCGGCAGACGTTTCCTCTTATTGGTCACACACAGAAGGATCAATATTTATAATACAAACACGTTCCTGGAATGAACAATGGATGACATTTTCTCTTTGGTTACATTCGGTTGTACAGTATATAGACGTTGGATGGGATGTGTTTGTTGTATAAATAATCTGCGATCGATCATTTCTGTCTCAGGGAGGACGCTGGCGGTTCCTTTCCCATCATGTGATCCTTCAAACATTTGCTGTTATCAGAAGAAGGGGGGCAAAGTCTAGATTTTCCACAGCAGATACAGTCAGGTCCATAAATATTGGGACATGGACACAATTCTAATCTTTTTGGCTCTATACACCACAATGGATTTGAAATGAAAGGAACACAATGTTCTTTAACTGCAGACTTTCAGCTTTAATTTGAGGGAATTTACATCCATATCAGGTAAACGGTGTAGGAATTACAACAGTTTGTATATGTGCCTCCCACTTTTTAAGGGACCAAAAGTAATGGGACAGAATAACAATCATCAATCAAACTTTCACTTTTTAATACTTGGTTGCAAATCCTTTGCAGTCAATTACAGCCTGAAGCAGTGGCGGTGCATCCATAGAGGGCGCCGGAGCGCCGCCCCCTCTCGCTCCTGCACCGCCACTGAAAGACAATACACAGATTCATGCATTGCATGAATCTGTGTATTGTCGCCGCTGCCGCCCACTATTCAGATGGCCGGCCCCCTGGCGAGCGACGGTCATCTGAATTACAGCGGCGGTGGGTGTGTTTTGGAAGTGTCTATCAGAGCCAGCGGCTCTGATAGGCTTTCCGATTACAGCCCTCAGGCTGTAATCGGCTTTCAAATAGTTCACCAAGGGACGCACGGGGGGTGCGTTCCTCGGTGAACACTGACACGCATCTCAGCCAATCAAGGTCACTGGATCTGATTACCGGTAACCTGATTGACTGAAGCGACATCGAGGGCGGGACTTGGGAGAAGACATCGAGGGAGGATGGCTGACCCGAGAAAGGTAAGTGCTGGGGGAAGCAATCTGGCGGTTTTTGAGGGGGCAAACTGGCGGCAATTGATGGGCACAGTGGTGACAATTGATGGGCACAGTGGTGACAATTGATTGCACAGTGGCTGCGTTTGATGGCATGGCACAGTGGCTGCGTTTGATGGCATGGCACAATGGTGACAATTGATGGCACAGTGGCGACAATTGATGGGCACAGTGGCGACAATTGATGGCACAGTGGCGACAATTGATGGACACAGTGGCGACAATTGATGGGCTCAGTGGCGACAATTGATTGCACAGTGGCTGCATTTGATGGCATGGCACAGTGGCGACAATTGATGGCACAGTGGCTGCGTTTGATGGCACAGTGGCTGCGTTTGATGGCATGGCACAGTGGCTGCGTTTGATGGCACAGTGGCAACAATGGATGGCACAGTGGCGACAATTGATGGGCACAGTGGCGACAATTGATGGGCACAGTGGTGACAATTGATTGCACAGTGGCTGCATTTGATGGCATGGCACAGTGGCGACAATTGATGGAACAGTGGCTGCGTTTGATGGCATGGCACAGTGGTGACAATTGATGGCACAGTGGCGACAATTGATGGCACAGTGGCTGCGTTTGATGACATGGCACAGTGGCGACAATTGATGGCACAGTGGCTGTGTTTGATGGCATGGCACAGTGGCTGCGTTTGATGGCACAGTGGCGACAACTGATGGGCACAGTGGCTGTGTTTTGGACACAGTGAGGCTGCAATTGATGTTTTTTTTTTTTTTTGTTTGTTTGCGCCCCCCCAAAAATTTTGAGCACCAGCCGCCACTGGCCTGAAGTCTGGAACGCGATGACATCACCAGACGCTGGGTTTCATCCCTGGTGATGCTCTGCCAGGCCTCTACTGCAACTGTCTTCAGTTCCTGCTTGTTCTTGGGGCATTTTCCCTTCAGTTTTGTCTTCAGCAAGTGAAATGCATGCTCAATCGGATCTAGGTCAGGTGATTGACTTGGCCATTGCATAACATTCCACTTCTTTCCCTTAAAAAACTCTTTGGTTGCTTTCGCAGTATGCTTCGGGTCATTGTCCATCTGCACTGTGAAGCGCCGTCCAATGAGTTCTGAAGCATTTGGCTGAATATGAGCAGATAATATTGCCCGAAACACTTCAGAATTCATCCTGATGCTTTTGTCAGCAGTCACATCATCAATAAATACAAGGGAACCAGTTCCATTGGCAGCCATACATGCCCACGCCATGACATTACCACCACCATGCTTCACAGATGAGGTGGTATGCTTTGGATCATGAGCAGTTCCTTTCCTTCTCCATACTCTTCTCTTCCCATCACTCTGGTACAAGTTGATCTTGGTCTCATCTGTCCATAGGATGTTGTTCCAGAACTGTGAAGGATTTTTGTAGATGTTGTTTGGCAAACTCTAATCTGGCCTTCCTGTTTTTGAGGCTCACCAATGGTTTCCATCTTGTGGTGAACCCTCTGTATTCACTCTGGTGAAGTCTTCTCTTGATTGGTGACTTTGACACACATACACCTACCTCCTGGAGAGTGTTCTTCATCTGACACACATACATCTACCTCCTGGAGAGTGTTCTTCATCTGACACACATACACCTACCTCCTGGAGAGTGTTCTTCCTCTGACACACATACACCTACCTCCTGGAGAGTGTTCTTCCTCTGACACACATACACCTACCTCCTGGAGAGTGTTCTTCCTCTGACACACATAGACCTACCTCCTGGAGGGTGTTCTTCATCTGACACACATAGACCTACCTCCTGGAGGGTGTTCTTCATCTGACACACATAGACCTACCTCCTGGAGGGTGTTCTTCATCTGACACACATACACCTACCTCCTGGAGGGTGTTCTTCATCTGACACACATACACCTACCTCCTGGAGGGTGTTCTTCATCTGACACACATACACCTACCTCCTGGAGGGTGTTCTTCATCTGACACACATACACCTACCTCCTGGAGAGTGTTCTTCCTCTGACACACATACACCTACCTCCTGGAGAGTGTTCTTCCTCTGACACACATACACCTACCTCCTGGAGAGTGTTCTTCCTCTGACACACATACACCTACCTCCTGGAGAGTGTTCTTCCTCTGACACACATACACCTACCTCCTGGAGGGTGTTCTTCCTCTGACACACATACACCTACCTCCTGGAGAGTGTTCTTCCTCTGACACACATACACCTACCTCCTGGAGGGTGTTCTTCATCTGACACACATAGACCTACCTCCTGGAGGGTATTCTTCATCTGACACACATAGACCTACCTCCTGGAGGGTGTTCTTCATCTGACACACATAGACCTACCTCCTGGAGGGTGTTCTTCATCTGACACACATAGACCTACCTCCTGGAGGGTATTCTTCATCTGACACACATAGACCTACCTCCTGGAGGGTGTTCTTCCTCTGACACACATACACCTACCTCCTGGAGAGTGTTCTTCCTCTGACACACATACACCTACCTCCTGGAGAGTGTTCTTCCTCTGACACACATACACCTACCTCCTGGAGGGTGTTCTTCATCTGACACACATAGACCTACCTCCTGGAGGGTATTCTTCATCTGACACACATAGACCTACTCCTGGAGGGTGTTCTTCATCTGACACACATAGACCTACCTCCTGGAGGGTGTTCTTCATCTGACACACATACACCTACCTCCTGGAGGGTGTTCTTCATCTGACACACATACACCTACCTCCTGGAGGGTGTTCTTCATCTGACACACATACACCTACCTCCTGGAGAGTGTTCTTCCTCTGACACACATACACCTACCTCCTGGAGAGTGTTCTTCCTCTGACACACATACACCTACCTCCTGGAGAGTGTTCTTCCTCTGACACACATACACCTACCTCCTGGAGAGTGTTCTTCCTCTGACACACATACGCCTACCTCCTGGAGAGTGTTCTTCCTCTGACACACATACGCCTACCTCCTGGAGAGTGTTCTTCATCTGACACACATACACCTACCTCCTGGAGGGTGTTCTTCATCTGACACACATAGACCTACCTCCTGGAGGGTATTCTTCATCTGACACACATAGACCTACCTCCTGGAGAGTGTTCTTCATCTGACACACATACACCTACCTCCTGGAGAGTGTTCTTCATCTGACACACATACACCTACCTCCTGGAGAGTGTTCTTCATCTGACACACATAAACTTACCTCCTGGAGAGTGTTCTTCATCTGACACACATACACCTACCTCCTGGAGAGTGTTCTTCATCTGACACACATACACCTACCTCCTGGAGAGTGTTCTTCCTCTGACACACATACACCTACCTCCTGGAGAGTGTTCTTCCTCTGACACACATAGACCTACCTCCTGGAGAGTAGTGATGAGCCGAACACCCCCGGGTTCGGTTCGCACCAGAACCCGCGAACGGACCGAAAGTTCGTACGAACATTAGAACCCTATTAAATACAATGGATGCGAACGTTCGAATTCTAAAGTGCTAATTATAACAACTATTATGCATGTTATTGTCCTAAAAAGGGTTTGGGAACCCGGGTTGTGCACCAGGGGACATGTATCAATGCAAAAAGAAGTTTTAAAAACTGTCGTTTTTCGGGAGCAGTCATTTTAATGATGCATAAAGTGAAAAAAAAAGTCAAATATTCCTTTAAATATCGTACCTGGGGGGTGTCTAAAGTATGCCTGTGAAGTGCCACGTGTTTCCCGTGTTTAGAACTGTCCCTGCACAAAATGACACTTCTAAAGGAAAAAAAAGCCATTTAAAACTGCTTGCGGCTTTAATGTAATGTCTGGTCCCGGTAATATGGATGAAAATCTTTAAGAAAAATGGCATAGCTACCCCATGACCCCCCCCCCCCCACCCCAGCCCATTACCAGCCCCTTTGGGTCTTGTATGGATATTAAGGGGAACCCCGCACATAAAATAAAAAAGGCCCTATATACTCTGAACAGCCGTATACAGGCGGTGCATACAAGACAGGGACTGTAGGTTTGTTCTTATGTAGAATCTGTTTGTAATTTTGAACAGGTACATTGTTGAAGTGTAGCTCCAGCCCAAAAATCTATTTTTAAACTTTTTGGAAAACATAGGTAAGGGTTATCACCCCTGTAACATTTGTTTTGCTGTCTGTGCCCCTGTTCAGAACATTTCACCTCACTTTCCGTCCCAATGACAACTGTTTTTGAAATGTGGTGTTTTTCTTGAAACAAGGATTGCTGATAAAGCATCAGTACAGAGGAGACACCTTTCTCCCATATTTATTCTTACAGGAGAGAATTTTCCTTCCTAGTGGTAGATTTCCTCTCACTTCCTGTTGTCTTCTTGCGTTTGCAAGTAGGAGTCGTTTGTAAGTTGGATGTTTGAAAGTAGGGACCTGCCGTATATACTCTGCAGAAATAGGCCCCTTAGTTGTTGGTGTTGGCACAACACTGTAAGCACTCACAGTTACTCTTGGTTGGTGCTGGAACGCCCTGCTGTCAACTATTATATCAGGAATTTTAATTACATATAATTGTTGAACAGTGGTAGTAAAAATTGGGCCTTTGATGGTGGTGCTGGTGCCACAACACTGTAAGCCCTGACAGTTACTCTTGGTGGGTGCAGCAATGGGCCCTGCTGTGAATTATTAGATCAAGAATTGTAATTGCATGCCCCTGTTGAACAGGGGCTGAAAAATTGGGCCTTTCGTGGTGGTGGTGGTGGTGGTGGTGTTGCCACAACACTGTAAGCCCTCAGAGTTACTCTTGGTGGGTGCAGGAATGGGCCCTGCTGTGAATTATTAGATCAAGAATTGTAATTGCATGCCCCTGTTGAACAGGGGCTGAAAAATTGGGCCTTTCGTGGTGGTGGTGGTGGTGGTGGTGTTGCCACAACACTGTAAGCCCTCAGAGTTACTCTTGGTGGGTGCAGGAATGGGCCCTGCTGTGAATTATTAGATCAAGAATTGTAATTACATGCCCCTTTTGAACAGGGGCTGAAAAATTGGGCCTTTCGTGGTGGTGGTGGTGGTGGTGGCGTTGCCACAACACTGTAAGCCCTCAGAGTTACTCTTGGTGGGTGCAGGAATGGGCCCTGCTGTGAATTATTAGATCAAGAATTGTAATTACATGCCCCTTTTGAACAGGGGCTGAAAAATTGGGCCTTTCGTGGTGGTGGTGGTGGTGGCGTTGCCACAACACTGTAAGCCCTCAGAGTTACTCTTGGTGGGTGCAGCAATGGGCCCTGCTGTGAATTATTAGATCAAGAATTGTAATTACATGCCCCTTTTGAACAGGGGCTGAAAAATTGGGCCTTTCGTGGTGGTGGTGGTGGCGTTGCCACAACACTGTAAGCCCTCAGAGTTACTCTTGGTGGGTGCAGCAATGGGCCCTGCTGTGAATTATTAGATCAAGAATTGTAATTGCATGCCCCTGTTGAACAGGGGCTGAAAAATTGGGCCTTAGGCACTGGTGGCACAACACTACAACCCCTCACAGATACTGTACTTGGAGCACAGCAATGAGCCCTGTTGCAAAGTATTGCTTCAAAAATTGTAATGACACGCCCCTGTTAAACAGGGGCTGAAAAATTGGGCCTTAGGCACTGGTGCCACAACACTCCAACCCCTCACAGATACTGTACTTGGAGCACAGCAATGAGCCCTATGGCAAATTATTGCTAAAAAAATTGTAATTACACGCCCCTGTAAAACAGGGGCTGAAAAATTGGGCCTTAGCCACTGGTGGCGGCACCCATAAACAAAAATGATCTTCCAAGCTATCATCATCAATCGTATCATTGAGGACTCGGAGGAGGAGGATAGCCAGTCAACATAACAGCACAGGCACTCAGCATCAGCATCAGTCTTGAAGGGATGTGACATGTTAAAATCAATTAGTCTGTTATATCAGCATCAGGTGTGTGGTAGCTGGTGGTGATCCAAGACTGGTTCATCTTGATGAAAGTCAGTCGATCAACCGAGTCGGTGGACAGGCGCACCCTGTGATCCGTGACAAATCCTCCAGCAGCACTGAATGTGCGTTCCGAAAGAACGCTGGATGCAGGACAGGCCAGTAGCTCAATTGCATACTGTGCAAGCTCTGGCCAGTGATCCATCCTCAAGACCCAGTAAGCCAGAGGATTTTCGGTGGGGAAGGTGTCCAAGTCTGACCTTGCCCCTAGATATTCCTGCACCATGTTTATCAGACGCTGGCGATGGTTGCTGGAACCGATCATACTTTGGGGCTGCGGACTAAAGAATTGTCTGAACGCATCGGTCAGACGGCCACCTTCCCCACCGCTCCTTCTTTGACTGGCCGAAGCCTCAGCAACTCGTTGTCCAGGACCAGGAGTTTGTAACCTCCCAGTCTCTGGGAACGCGTTGCACAGACCTTTCTGCAAGGCCTCCCGGAGTTGTCTCATCCTCTGCTCCCTCTGCGACGGTAACATAAGGTCCGCAACCTTACCCTTGTACCGTGGATCAAGGAGAGTGGCCAGCCAGTAATGGTCCCTCTCCTTGATCCGAAGAATACGAGGATCCTTCCGCAGACTTTGCAGGATCAGGGAGGCCATGCAGCGTAGGTTTGCTGAGGCATTCGCTCCGGAGTCCTCTGGGTCACTAAGGACGACATGATCCGCAGCCACCTCCTCCCAGCCACGTACAAGTCCACTAGTTTCTTGGGACTGTAAATCATCCCTAAAAGACTGCTGCTGATGATGCTGAGTGCCAGCCTCCACCTCCATGCTGACACAATCCTCCTCCTCCTCCTCCTCCTCCTCCTCCTCTTCCTGTGCGATGGGTGGGACAGAAGGAACACTGTCTGGGTAAAGGGGGCCTTGAGAGGCAAGGAAGTCCTCCTCTTCCTGCCTCTGTTCTGCCTCAAGTGCCCTGTCCATTATTCCACGCAGCGTGTGCTCCAACAGGTGGACAAGAGGTACAGTGTCACTGATGCATGCACTGTCACTGCTCACCATCCTCGTGGCCTCCTCAAATGGTGCCAGGACAGTGCATGCATCCCTGATCATGCCCCACTGGCGTGGAGAAAAAAAACCAAGCTCCCCTGACCCTGTCCTGGTGCCGTAGTCGCACAGGTACTCATTGATGGCCCTCTGCTGCGTGTGCAGCCGCTGCAGCATGGCCAACGTTGAGTTCCACCTGGTGGGCATGTCACATATAAGGCGGTTCTTGGGCAGGTTCAACTCCTTTTGCAGCTCAGCCAGGCGAGCACTGGCATTATAAGATCTGCGAAAATGCACCCAGACTTTCCTGGCCTGCCTCAGGACATCCTGTAAGCCCGGGTACCTGCCCAAGAACCGCTGCACCACCAGGTTAAGGACGTGAGCCACACAGGGCACATGGGTCAGTTGTCCCTGTCGGAGGGCGGAGAGGAGGTTGGTGCCATTGTCGCAAACCACCATTCCTGGCTTAAGCTGGCGTGGCGTCAACCACCTCTCGGCCTGGCCCTGCAGAGCAGACAGGACCTCTGCCCCAGTGTGGCTTCTGTCCCCCAAACACACCAGCGCAAGCACGGCATGGCATCTTTTTGCCTGCGTACTTGCGTAGCCCCGTGAACGGCTACGGAGCACCGCTGGTTCATAGGACAAACCACAGGAAGAGGCCATGGAGGAAGAAGAAGAGGAGGGGGTGGAGGAGAGAGGTGTGTCACAACCAGTAGTAGCATTTTGGAGGCGTGGCGGTGGAACAACCTCCAACACTACTGCACCTTGTCCTGCATCCTTCCCAGCTGCCAAAAGAGTGACCCAATGGGCCGTGAAAGAAAGGTAACGTCCCTGTCCATGCCTGCTGGACCATGAGTCAGCGGTAATATGCACCTTACCGCTGACCGCCCTGTCCAGCGAGGCCAAGACATTGCCTTCCACATGCCGGTAGAGAGCCGGAATAGCCTTCCGTGAGAAAAAGTGGCGTTTGGGAACCTGCCACTGAGGAACCGCACATTGCACAAACTCACGGAAGGGGGCCGAGTCTACCAACTGAAAAGACAGCAGTTGAAGCGCTAGCAATTTAGCCAAGCTAGCATTCAACCGCTGGGCATGTGGATGGCTGGGAGTGAACTTCTTTCGACGGTCCAGCAGCTGGGGCAGGGAAATTTGCCTGCTAGAATCGGACGTCGGTGTACTGCTAGCAGAGTGGCCGCAAGTACTTGGCTGTGACACACCTAATTCTACACCTTCATTCCTCTCAGTGCATGTTTCAGACAGGACTGAAGTTATAGTGGGGTTGGAGATCCCAGCTGATGCGGTGCAAGGAGAGGTCCGCTTTGTTCTTTGGTGTGGGTCTTTTAGGTAGGCTTGCCAACGAGCTGCATGGCAGGTCAACATATGTCTGGTCAGGCATGTGGTACCCAAGCGGCTGATGTTTTGGCCACGCGATATACGCTTGAGACATATGTTGCAAACAGCAGCTGTGCGATCTGATGCACTAGCCTCAAAAAAGGCCCACACCAAAGAACTTTTTGAATGACGGGCAGAGGCAGCGCCCTGCACAGGCGGAGCTCTGCGGTGTGATTCCGTCGGTGTATTGCCCTTACGCTGGCCACCAAAGGGCATCCTGCCTCGTTGGAGATGTGCCTCCTCCTCATCCTCCTCCTCCTCCTCTCTCCTATTAGGCACCCACGTGGAGTCAGTGACCTCATCATCCCCTCCCTCCTCATCACTGGAGCCAATCTGGCAGTATGCTGCAGCTGCTGGAACATGACTGCCAGATTGGTGTCCTTCTTGAGCATCCCCTCTGTCTGCTCTCACGCTACTGCCTTCCTGTAGCTGGGTTTCATCATCAGACCCTTCGAAACGCTGGGCATCCTCCTGGAGCATGTACCCAACACTGTGCTGAAACAGTTCGGGGGACTCCTCAGGAGGAGGACATGGTGGGTCTAGGGAAGGAGTGACTGATGATGAGTCTGACATTGATACCAGGGAAGAGGACGCTTTGGCAGCTGCTTTGCCAGTACCCTGAGCCTGGGTGAGAGAGGATGAGGAGGAGGAGGAGGGCTTGGTCATCCACTCTACCAAGTCTTCGGCATGATGTGGCTCAACATGTCCAGCTGCCGAAAAGAAGGACAAGTGTGTCCCATGGCCATGTGCTGATGACAATGCACCGCGTCCACGACCAGCACTGTTGCCCCCAGACACAGAGCCTGCTTGTCCTCTTTTATTGCCTCCTGACTGTCTGCCTCTCCTTGTTTGCCTTCCAGACATTGTAATAGATGGCCTGCAGGGAGATGGGAAAAAAGCAATAAGGGCTACCTTCAGGTGTCCTTCTCTGTCCCTTTACTTAAGGATTTCTAAATATGGTTGAGGATGATTGCTTTTGCACAGAATAGCACAACAACAATTTCCCTGACTGTCCAAAAAAACAAGGATTTCAAAGATGGTTGATGAGGAATGCTTTAGCACACTATAGCACAAGGAGAATTTCCCTCACTGTCCTTCCCTGTCCCTAGAAACAAGGATTATCACAGTGAAAGAAACTGACACTCTCCCTACCTATAGTTTTCTGTCCCTAGAAAAAATGTTTTTTTAAAGCACACTATAGCACAAGGAGAATTTCCCTCACTTTCCTTCCCTGTCCCTAGAAACAAGGATTATCACAGTGAAAAAAACTGACACTCTTCCTACCTATAGTTTTCTGTCTCTAGAAAAAATGTTTTTTTAAAGCACACTATAGCACAAGGAGAATTTTCCTCACTGTCCTTCCCTGTCCCTAGAAACAAGGATTATAACAGTGAAAGAAACTGACACTCTTCCTACCTATAGTTTTCTGTCCCTAGAAAAAATGTTTTTTTAAAGCACACTATAGCACAAGGAGAATTTCCCTCACTGTCCTTCCCTGTCCCTAGAAACAAGGATTCGCACAGTAAAACACACTGACACTCTCCCTACCTATAGTTTTCTGTCCCTAGAAAAAATGTTTTTTTAAAGCACACTATAGCACAAGGAGAATTTTCCTCACTTTCCTTCCCTGTCCCTAGAAACAAGGATTATCACAGTGAAAGAAACTGACACTCTTCCTACCTATAGTTTTCTGTCCCTAGAAAAAATGTTTTTTTAAAGCACACTATAGCACAAGGAGAATTTCCCTCACTGTCCTTCCCTGTCCCTAGAAACAAGGATTATCACAGTGAAATAAACTGACACTCTTCCTACCTATAGTTTTCTGTCTCTAGAAAAAAAATTTTTTTAAAGCACACTATAGCACAAGGAGAATTTCCCTCACTGTCCTTCCCTGTCCCTAGAAACAAGGATTATCACAGTGAAAGAAACTGACACTCTTCCTACCTATAGTTTTCTGTCCCTAGAAAAAATGTTTTTTTAAAGCACACTATAGCACAAGGAGAATTTTCCTCACTGTCCTTCCCTGTCCCTAGAAACAAGGATTATCACAGTGAAAGAAACTGACACTCTTCCTACCTATAGTTTTCTGTCCCTAGAAAAAATGTTTTTTTAAAGCACACTATAGCACAAGGAGAATTTCCCTCACTGTCCTTCCCTGTCCCTAGAAACAAGGATTCGCACAGTAAAACACACTGACACTCTCCCTACCTATAGTTTTCTGTCCCTAGAAAAAATGTTTTTTTAAAGCACACTATAGCACAAGGAGAATTCCCTCACTGTCCTTCCCTGTCCCTAGAAACAAGGATTCGCACAGTAAAACACACTGACACTCTCCCTACCTATAGTTTTCTGTCCCTAGAAAAAATGTTTTTTTAAAGCACACTATAGCACAAGGAGAATTCCCTCACTGTCCTTCCCTGTCCCTAGAAACAAGGATTCGCACAGTAAAACACACTGACACTCTCCCTACCTATAGTTTTCTGTCCCTAGAAAAAATGTTTTTTTAAAGCACACTATAGCACAAGGAGAATTCCCTCACTGTCCTTCCCTGTCCCTAGAAACAAGGATTCGCACAGTAAAACACACTGACACTCTCCCTACCTATCCTTCTCTTTCCCTAAACTAAAGGAATCCAGGTTAAGCAAAAAAAATTAAATGTCACTGTCCCTGCCTATGCTTCTCTTTCCCTGCTCCGGAACACACTACACTAGGCCGCCGTGCTGGCGGCCTTTTATAGAGTGGGGCGTGTACTAAACACCCTCAGCAATAATTGACCACAGGCATCCTGCCTGTGGATAATCATTGCTCTCCTCGCTGCCGGCGCTGTGATTGGCCAAGCATGCGGGGTCACAGTGCATGCTTGGCCAATCACAGCGCCTGGATGACACTGCGATGGCGTAGTGCATTGTGGGCCGTTCGCGTCACTCGAATTTGGCGCGAACGGCCCAAATCGTTCGATCTTCGTCGAACGATCGAACAGCCGATGTTCGAGTCGAACGTATGTTCGACTCGAACACCGAGCTCATCCCTACTGGAGAGTGTTCTTCTTCTGACACACATACACCTACCTCCTGGAGAGTGTTCTTCCTCTGACACACATACACCTACCTCCTGGAGAGTGTTCTTCCTCTGACACACATACACCTACCTCCTGGAGGGTGTTCTTCATCTGACACACATACACCTACCTCCTGGAGAGTGTTCTTCATCTGACACACATACACCTACCTCCTGGAGATTGTTCTTCCTCTGACACACATACACCTACCTCCTGGAGAGTGTTCTTCCTCTGACACACATACACCTACCTCCTGGAGAGTGTTCTTCCTCTGACACACATACACCTACCTCCTGGAGAGTGTTCTTCCTCTGACACACATACACCTACCTCCTGGAGGGTGTTCTTCATCTGACACACATAGACCTACCTCCTGGAGGGTATTCTTCATCTGACACACATGCACCTACCTCCTGGAGGGTGTTCTTCATCTGACACACATAGACCTACCTCCTGGAGGGTGTTCTTCATCTGACACACATACACCTACCTCCTGGAGGGTGTTCTTCATCTGACACACATACACCTACCTCCTGGAGGGTGTTCTTCATCTGACACACATACACCTACCTCCTGGAGGGTGTTCTTCATCTGACACACATACACCTACCTCCTGGAGAGTGTTCTTCCTCTGACACACATACACCTACCTCCTGGAGAGTGTTCTTCCTCTGACACACATAAACCTACCTCCTGGAGAGTGTTCTTCCTCTGACACACATACACCTACCTCCTGGAGAGTGTTCTTCATCTGACACACATACACCTACCTCCTGGAGAGTGTTCTTCATCTGACACACATACACCTACCTCCTGGAGAGTGTTCTTCATCTGACACACATAAACCTACCTCCTGGAGAGTGTTCTTCATCTGACACACATACACCTACCTCCTGGAGAGTGTTCTTCATCTGACACACATACACCTACCTCCTGGAGAGTGTTCTTCCTCTGACACACATACACCTACCTCCTGGAGAGTGTTCTTCCTCTGACACACATAGACCTACCTCCTGGAGAGTGTTCTTCTTCTGACACACATACACCTACCTCCTGGAGAGTGTTCTTCCTCTGACACACATACACCTACCTCCTGGAGGGTGTTCTTCCTCTGACACACATACACCTACCTCCTGGAGGGTGTTCTTCATCTGACACACATACACCTACCTCCTGGAGAGTGTTCTTCATCTGACACACATACACCTACCTCCTGGAGAGTGTTCTTCCTCTGACACACATACACCTACCTCCTGGAGAGTGTTCTTTCTCTGACACACATAGACCTACCTCCTGGAGAGTGTTCTTCTTCTGACACACATACACCTACCTCCTAGAGAGTGTTCTTCCTCTGACACACATACACCTACCTCCTGGAGGGTGTTCTTCCTCTGACACACATACACCTACCTCCTGGAGGGTGTTCTTCATCTGACACACATACACCTACCTCCTGGAGAGTGTTCTTCCTCTGACACACATACACCTACCTCCTGGAGAGTGTTCTTCCTCTGACACACATACACCTACCTCCTGGAGAGTGTTCTTCCTCTGACACACATACACCTACCTCCTGGAGGGTGTTCTTCATCTGACACACATAGACCTACCTCCTGGAGGGTATTCTTCATCTGACACACATAGACCTACCTCCTGGAGGGTGTTCTTCATCTGACACACATAGACCTACCTCCCGGAGGGTGTTCTTCATCTGACACACATACACCTACCTCCTGGAGGGTGTTCTTCATCTGACACACATACACCTACCTCCTGGAGGGTGTTCTTCATCTGACACACATACACCTACCTCCTGGAGAGTGTTCTTCCTCTGACACACATACACCTAGCTCCTGGAGAGTGTTCTTCCTCTGACACACATACACCTACCTCCTGGAGAGTGTTCTTTCTCTGACACACATAGACCTACCTCCTGGAGAGTGTTCTTCTTCTGACACACATACACCTACCTCCTAGAGAGTGTTCTTCCTCTGACACACATACACCTACCTCCTGGAGGGTGTTCTTCCTCTGACACACATACACCTACCTCCTGGAGGGTGTTCTTCATCTGACACACATACACCTACCTCCTGGAGAGTGTTCTTCCTCTGACACACATACACCTACCTCCTGGAGAGTGTTCTTCCTCTGACACACATACACCTACCTCCTGGAGAGTGTTCTTCCTCTGACACACATACACCTACCTCCTGGAGGGTGTTCTTCATCTGACACACATAGACCTACCTCCTGGAGGGTATTCTTCATCTGACACACATAGACCTACCTCCTGGAGGGTGTTCTTCATCTGACACACATAGACCTACCTCCTGGAGGGTGTTCTTCATCTGACACACATACACCTAACTCCTGGAGGGTGTTCTTCATCTGACACACATATACCTACCTCCTGGAGGGTGTTCTTCATCTGACACACATACACCTACCTCCTGGAGGGTGTTCTTCATCTGACACACATACACCTACCTCCTGGAGAGTGTTCTTCCTCTGACACACATACACCTACCTCCTGGAGAGTGTTCTTCCTCTGACACACATACACCTACCTCCTGGAGAGTGTTCTTCCTCTGACACACATACACCTACCTCCTGGAGAGTGTTCTTCATCTGACACACATACACCTACCTCCTGGAGAGTGTTCTTCATCTGACACACATAAACCTACCTCCTGGAGAGTGTTCTTCATCTGACACACATACACCTACCTCCTGGAGAGTGTTCTTCATCTGACACACATACACCTACCTCCTGGAGAGTGTTCTTCCTCTGACACACATACACCTACCTCCTGGAGAGTGTTCTTCCTCTGACACACATAGACCTACCTCCTGGAGAGTGTTCTTCTTCTGACACACATACACCTACCTCCTGGAGAGTGTTCTTCCTCTGACACACATACACCTACCTCCTGGAGAGTGTTCTTCCTCTGACACACATACACCTACCTCCTGGAGGGTGTTCTTCCTCTGACACACATACACCTACCTCCTGGAGAGTGTTCTTCATCTGACACACATACACCTACCTCCTGGAGAGTGTTCTTCCTCTGACACACATACACCTACCCTCCTGGAGAGTGTTCTTTCTCTGACACACATAGACCTACCTCCTGGAGAGTGTTCTTCTTCTGACACACATACACCTACCTCCTAGAGAGTGTTCTTCCTCTGACACACATACACCTACCTCCTGGAGGGTGTTCTTCCTCTGACACACATACACCTACCTCCTGGAGGGTGTTCTTCATCTGACACACATACACCTACCTCCTGGAGAGTGTTCTTCATCTGACACACATACACCTACCTCCTGGAGAGTGTTCTTCATCTGACACACATACACCTACCTCCTGGAGGGTGTTCTTCATCTGACACACATACACCTACCTCCTGGAGGGTGTTCTTCATCTGACACACATACACCTACCTCCTGGAGGGTGTTCTTCATCTGACACACATACACCTACCTCCTGGAGGGTGTTCTTCATCTGACACACATACACCTACCTCCTGGAGGGTGTTCTTCATCTGTCACACATACACCTACCTCCTGGAGAGTGTTCTTCCTCTGACACACATACACCTACATCCTGGGGAGTGTTCTTCCTCTGACACACATACACCTACCTCCTGGAGAGTGTTCTTCCTCTGACACACATACACCTACCTCCTGGAGAGTGTTCTTCATCTGACACACATACACCTACCTCCTGGAGAGTGTTCTTCATCTGACACACATACACCTACCTCCTGGAGAGTGTTCTTCATCTGACACACATACACCTACCTCCTGGAGAGTGTTCTTCATCTGGCCAACTGTTGTCAGGGTCGTCGCAACAGGACAGGCAAAACAAGCAATTGCTTGGGGGCCCCCGAGCTGGCCTGGGGCCCCAGCCTAGGGTGCCTGCCTGCTGCCTGTCACTGTCCTGGATTTCCACCCTGGGTCCAGAGCTCGAGTCCTGCGGGAACGCATGGGAATGGCGTCCCTGCACTTTTTTCACAGCAGGAACGCCGTTCCCTATTGCAGGACTTGAGCAGCCGAGCGGCCCAAGCTGATCCGCAGAATGCGGCCATAGGAAAGGCCGCGGCTTCGGCCTAGCTCCGGGGCGGCGGCCATCTTGGTACACCCGGCGGCAGCGTCCGAGGTGAGATGTGGGGAGATGTGTATAGGCGGGAGATGTGGACATTACAGTGGGGGGAGATGTGGACATTACAGGGGGAGATGTGGATATTACAGGGGGGAGATGATGTGGATATCACACGGTCCCCCTGTCCATCCCACGGTCCATAAACAGTCTATGCTGTGGTTCCTGTAGGCTTTGCGTGAGTGCTGGGGGGGGGGTTGGGGGGGGCCTCCATGTCCATTTTGCTTGGGGCCCCCAAATTCCTTCAAACGGCCCTGACTGTTGTGAAGGGTGTTTTCTTCACCAGAGAAAGAATTCTTCGGTCATCCACCACAGTTGTTTTCTGTGGTCTTCCGGATCTTTTGGTGTTGCTGAGCTCACCGGTGCGTTCTTTCTTTTTTAAGGATGTTCCAAACAGTTGATTTGGCCACACCTAATGTTTCTGCTATCTCTCTGATGGGTTTGTTTTGTTTTTTTCCAGCCTAATGATGGCTTGCTTCAATGATAGTGACAGCTCTTTGGATATCATATTGAGAGTTGACAGCAACAGATTCCAAATGCAAATAGCACACTTGAAATGAACTCTGGACCTTTTATCTGCTCCTTGTAAATGGGATAATGAGGGAATAACACACACCTGGCCATGGAACAGCTTAGTAGCCAATTGTCCCATTACTTTTGGTCCCTTAAAAAGTGGGAGGCACATATACAAACTGTTGTAATTCCTACACCGTTCGCCTGATTTGGATGTAAATTCCTTCAAATTAAAGCTGAAAGTCTGCAGTTAAAGAACATCTTGTTTGTTTCATTCCAAATCCATTGTGGTGGTGTATAGAGCCAAAAAGATTAGAATTGTGTTGATGTCCCAATATTTATGGACCTGACTTTAACTCGGCAACGGCAGCGAGGAATGTAAAGAAAATAAAAGCCGGTCCTCCATTGTTCCAGCCGGCTGATATTGTAACTGTTATACACGGGGTGTGGGACATGCAGAGTGCGGGACTCCGGGTATTGATTATGAGTGGCGTAATCCGGTATTTCCGGGAGATTGACCATTGCGAAATGCGTTGGCAGGAAAAATGTTCGAACCTCGTGTGCAAGTCCTGCTGAAGACCTGCAGGGTGTGTCCAGGTGTGCCCGGCTATTATAATGAGAGGCTTATGCATAGCTGGTGTACTCCAGTAAGATGGACTCCATGTTGTAGGAGATTCCTTACCCACAGGACTGGGAGAGTCGGGAGAGCTGAGGGAGTCTGGAGGACTGGGAGAGATAGGAGAGCTGAGGGAGTCTGGAGGACTGGGAGAGCTGAGGGAGTCTGGAGGACTGGGAGAGTCGGGAGAGATGAGGGAGTCTGGAGGACTGAGGGAGTCTGGAGGACTGGGAGAGTCGGGAGATCTGAGGGAGTCTGGAAGACTGGGAGAGATGGGAGAGCTTAGCGAGTCTGGAGGACTGGGAGAGTCGGGAGATCTGAGGGAGTCTGGAAGACTGGGAGAGATGGGAGAGCTTAGCGAGTCTGGAGGACTGGGAGAGTCGGGAGAGCTGAGGGAGTCTGGAGGACTGGGAGAGATGGGAGAGCTGAGTGAATCCGGAGGACTGGGAGAGTCGGGAGAGCTGAGGGAGTCTGGAGGACTGGGAGAGTCGGGAGAGCTGAGGGAGTCTGGAGGACTGGGAGAGTCGGGAGAGATGAGAGAGTCTGGAGGACTGGGAGAGTCGGGAGAGATGAGAGAGTCTGGAGGACTGGGAGAGTCGGGAGATCTGAGGGAGTCTGGAGGACTGGGAGAGATGGGAGAGCTTAGCGAGTCTGGAGGACTGGGAGAGTCGGGAGAGCTGAGGGAGTCTGGGAGAGCTGAGGGAGTCTGGAGGACTGAGAGAGTCGGGAGAGATGAGGGAGTCTGGAGGACTGGGAGAGTCGGGACAGCTGAGGGAGTCTGGAGGACTGGGAGAGTCGGGACAGCTGAGGGAGTCTGGAGGACTGGGAGAGTCGGGAGAGCTGAAGGAGTCTGGGAGAGTCGGGACAGCTGAGGGAGTCTGGAGGACTGGGAGAGTCGAGAGAGATGAGGGAGTCTGGAGGACTGGGAGAGTTGGGAGAGCTGAGGGAGTCTGGGAGAGCTGAGGGAGTCTGGAGGACTGGGAGAGTCGGGAGAGATGAGGGAGTCTGGAGGACTGGGAGAGTCGGGACAGCTGAGGGAGTCTGGAGGACTGGGAGAGTCGGGAGAGCTGAAGGAGTCTGGGAGAGTCGGGACAGCTGAGGGAGTCTGGAGGACTGGGAGAGTCGGGAGAGATGAGGGAGTCTGGAGGACTGGGAGAGTTGGGAGAGCTGAGGGAGTCTGGGAGAGCTGAGGGAGTCTGGGAGAGCTGAGGGAGTCTGGAGGACTGGGAGAGTCGGGAGAGCTGAGGGAGTCTGGAGGACTGGGAGAGTCGGGAGAGATGAGGGAGTCTGGAGGACTGGGAGAGTCGGGAGATCTGGGGGAGTCTGGAGGACTGGGAGAGATGGGAGAGCTTAGCGAGTCTGGAGGACTGTGAGAGTCGGGAGAGCTGAGGGAGTCTGGGAGAGCTGAGGGAGTCTGGAGGACTGGGAGAGTCGGGACAGCTGAGGGAGTCTGGAGGACTGGGAGAGTCGGGAGAGCTGAGGGAGTCTGCAAGTCTTGGAGGAATAAGATAATCTGGAGGACGGCTTTAATGAAGGCTCAGGACTTTCTTTCCCGATGTAAACCTGACAGAGATTCGAACCCTTCCTGCTCTATAATACGTTTTGTCTTCAGTAAGGCGTTTTCATGGTGTTTTGTCCATAGGTGGCGCTGTCCGGTGAGCTCCACAGTCAGCCCCCAGCAGAGCCGCCTTCATTCAGGAAGAGGTCACACCCTCAGGATGACATTTGTCTCTTTCTCATATCGTATTCCTGATTGCACGCGCATCCCACTCCTTCCATGGCGGTTTTCCACAAGGTATCGGGAAAGTTTCCATGGTAACTGTTACTACGGATAAATGATTAACCCCCATTACATATTGTTTCTTGTAGAAGGTTGTGTGTTGCATTGAGCCGATTATAAAGATAGAATTGTAAAGAGTTCAGATAAGTCACATTTCCCTGAAGTCACATGATCACATGATGAGGTCATAGCACGAGACGGCGGAGAACAGCACTAAGAAAGAGGAATCAGTGACATGTGACCCCAGGGACCGGGAGTCATTACACATCTCAGGGTGTCGGGGAGAGGGGAAGATATGATAGAGGGGGAAGGGAAGGGAAGGGAAAAGCAAGGGAAACCTACAGATTATTGGATGGGATAGGAGAGAGAAATGGAAGGAAAAAGGAAAGAATAAAGGAAGGCCCATTCACTAGAGAGCGATGACATCACTGAGAATGCAGCCTATCCATTCACTAGAGAGCGATGACATCACTGAGAATGCAGCCTATCCAATCACTAGAGACCGGTGACATCACTGAGAATGAAGCCTATCCTATCACTGGAGAGCAATGACATCACTGAGAATGTAGCCTATCCAATCACTAGAGAGCGATGACATCACTGAGAAGGCAGCCTATCCAATCACTAGAGAGCGATGACATCACTGAGAAGGCAGCCTATCCAATCACTAGAGAGCGATGACATCACTGAGAATACAGTCTATCCAATCCCTAGAGAGCGATGAAATCACTGAGAATGCATCCTATCCATTCACTAGAGAGCGATGACATCACTGAGAATGCAGCCTATCCAATCACTAGAGAGCGATGACATCACTGAGAATGCAGCCTATCCAATCACTAGAGACCGATGACATCACTGAGAATGCAGCCTATCCTATCACTGGAGAGCAATGACATCACTGAGAATGTAGCCTATCCAATCACTAGAGAGCGATGACATCACTGAGAAGGCAGCCTATCCAATCACTAGAGAGCGATGACATCACTGAGAAGGCAGCCTATCCAATCACTAGAGAGCGATGACATCACTGAGAATACAGTCTATCCAATCCCTAGAGAGCGATGAAATCACTGAGAATGCATCCTATCCATTCACTAGAGAGCGATGACATCACTGAGAATGCAGCCTATCCAATCACTAGAGAGTGATGACATCACTGAGAATGCAGCCTATCCAATCACTAGAGAGCAGTGACATCACTGAGAATGCAGCCTATCCAATCACTAGAGAGCGATGACATCACTGAGAAGGCAGCCTATCCAATCACTAGAGAGCGATGACATCACTGAGAAGGCAGCCTATCCAATCACTAGAGAGCGATGACATCACTGAGAATACAGTCTATCCAATCCCTAGAGAGCGATGACATCACTGAGAATGCAGCCTATCCAATCACTAGAGAGCAGTGACATCACTGAGAATGCAGCCTATCCAATCACTAGAGAGCGATGACATCACTGAGAATACAGTCTATCCAATCCCTAGAGAGCGGTGACATCACTGAGAATGCAGCCTATCCAATCACTAGAGAGCGGTGAAATCACTGAGAATACAGTCTATCCAATCCCTAGAGAGCGATGACATCACTGAGAATGCAGCCTATCCAATCACTAGAGAGCGATGACATCACTGAGAATGCAGTCTATCCAATCCCTAGAGAGCGGTGACATCACTGAGAATGCAGCCTATCCAATCACTAGAGAGCGATGAAATCACTGAGAATGCATCCTATCCATTCACTAGAGAGCGATGACATCACTGAGAATGCAGCCTATCCAATCACTAGAGAGCGATGACATCACTGAGAAGGCAGCCTATCCAATCACTAGAGAGCGGTGACATCACTGAGAAGGCAGCCTATCCAATCACTAGAGAGCGGTGACATCACTGAGAATGCAGCCTATCCAATCACTAGAGAGCGGTGACATCACTGAGAATGCATCCTATCCATTCACTAGAGAGCAGTGTCATCACTGAGAATGCAGCCTATCCAATCACTAGAGAGCAATGACATCACTGTGAATGCAGCCTATACAATCACTAGAGAGCGGTGACATCACTGAGAATGCAGCCTATCCAATCACTAGAGAGCGGTGACATCACTGAGAATGCAGCCTATCCAATCACTAGAGAGCGGTGACATCACTGAGAGTGCAGCCTATCCAATCACTAGAGAGCGGTGACATCCTGAGAATGCATCCTATCCATTCACTAGAGAGCGGTGTCATCACTGAGAATGCAGCCTATCCAATCACTAGAGAGTGATGACATCACTGAGAATGCAGCCTATCCAATCACTAGAGAGCGATGACATCACTGAGAAGGCAGCCTATCCAATCACTAGAGAGCGGTGACATCACTGAGAATGCATCCTATCCATTCACTAGAGAGCAGTGTCATCACTGAGAATGCAGCCTATCCAATCACTAGAGAGCAATGACATCACTGTGAATGCAGCCTATACAATCACTAGAGAGCGGTGACATCACTGAGAATGCAGCCTATCCAATCACTAGAGAGCGGTGACATCACTGAGAATGCAGCCTATCCAATCACTAGAGAGCGGTGACATCACTGAGAGTGCAGCCTATCCAATCACTAGAGAGCGGTGACATCCTGAGAATGCATCCTATCCATTCACTAGAGAGCGGTGTCATCACTGAGAATGCAGCCTATCCAATCACTAGAGAGCGATGACATCACTGAGAATGCAGCCTATCCAATCACTAGAGAGCGATGACATCACTGAGAATGCAGCCTATCCAATCACTAGAGAGCGATGACATCACTGAGAATGCAGCCTATCCAATCACTAGAGAGCGGTGACATCACTGAGAATACAGCCTATCCAATCACTAGAGAGCGGTGTCATCACTGAGAATGCAGCCTATCCAATCACTAGAGAGCGATGACATCACTGAGAATGCAGCCTATCCAATCACTAGAGAGCGGTGACATCACTGAGAATGCAGCCTATCCAATCCCTAGAGAGCGATGACATCACTGAGAATGCAGCCTATCCACGTAATTCAGTGACAGGACATGCTGGAACTTGTAGTTCTCCCGGGGTGAAGGATCAGATCGCCGTGTCGCCGTCATACCTGTATCAGGTGCTCAGAGTCCTGTTGCCTCTTCTCAGGTATTCCTCCAATATTTACATGTCACATTTCCATACAGGGAGTGCGGAGTGTTGACACAATTTGTTTGCTCGGTCATTAGTCTTTAATCCGCTCACACAGAAAGGAATGTTTATTGGTCTGGAGTTCTCAGGGCTATGCTTTTCTGGCGTAGAGATCACCACGAGGAAATTGGGGCGTCGTACCTGAAATCAGGGACACCCCAAATTCTAACGGCACCTGCACCCTACAGGAGGGGCAATTAGGCATCAAATGGAACAAACTGGCCCTTGCCGGATTTCACAGCTGGGTCCTGGACCTCCTTTGCAGGCAACACTGCACGGTGTGGAACCCCCCCCCCCCAGCCTGTGATTGGACAATAAAGGGGCAGCAGCACACTGATAAAGTCAACCCTCTCCTGTCTCCTCCAGGAAGCCTGTTCACAGTGTTAGACTGACAGAGGTCAACTTGTTCCAGCACTGGGCTCCACTGCAGGACTCAGCCCGGATTCACTGGACACCGGGATTACTTGAAATCTCGGGACGGTCCCGGCAAATCTGGGACAGTTGGGGGTTATGGATTGCGGGCTAGTGGATTCAAGTGCCGGAACTTGTCCAGTCACTGTGCCCTGCTGCGGGACTCAGCCTGGATTTACTTGAAATCCTCGGACAGTTAGGGGGTATGGACTGGGGGGGTTAGTGGAGTCAAGTGCTGGAACTTGTCCAGGCACTGGGCCCTGCTGCGGGACTCAGCCCGGATTCACGGGACACCGAGATTTACTTGAAATCCCGGGACGGTCACGGAGAATCTGGGACAGTTGGGGGGGGGGGGGGGTTATGGACTGGGGGGGTTAGTGGAGTCAAGTGCTGGAACTTGTCCTGGCACTGGGCTCCGCTTCACAAGACATCGGGATTTACTTTGAATCCCGGGACGGTCCCGGCAAATCCAGGACGGTTGGGGGGTATGCTGATAGCACTATGCAAAGCAATTGAGCCCTGATTGGCTGCAAGTGCTGCCCCTCCCTCTCAGTGGGATCACTGCCCAGCAGGTGACAGACGAATAATAGGATCAGGTCCTTATCAGTCTGTGCTCTAGCCTGTTGGGGGGGGTGACGTTGTCACTGGAACAGGAAGTGAATGGAAATCTCTCCAGTGGGGACACAGACACCAGTTCAAAGCTAATCCTTCCCCCAATCCATCCAAATTGGAGGAAAACTTTTGGCTGGAATTTTGACTTTTATTACCCGGCCTCAAAATTGCAACTTTATTGTCAGTGGCAGTTTCGTTATGGTCACCGGAACCCCACCCCCACGTTTCCCATAATCCTCCATTACTAGAGGCTTGGTGCAGGGTGAAAAGGGCTGCTGGGGCAGGAAGGGAAAGATTCAATCTAATTTATCCTCCACAGATTGTATTATAACCCTCCTGACCTCACATGCCCAGGGCTAGTCACTGCATAGTAGTAAAGTTCTTATGGCAGCAGAGTGCATTATAATAAAAAATTACAACTCTGGAATAGATCCTGCTTCTGTATGTCGCTTTATGGGGATCATAAAGTGCAGTACAAAGTAAAATACACCAAAAAGGAATAACAGTAAGAGATATTTGACTAATTGTCGCCATCTAGTGGACAAAAATGTGTATAGCGCCATTTTCATTCCTACTTGACCGAAACTTCAGATGTAGTGGTGATGATGTGCGCGGCGTGCTGTGTAATGTGTTACAGGAGCCCTTCCAGGTGTTTATTAATTCTTACAGAGATCATAGTACTCCCACTGACTTATGCCTTCATCTGCTTTTCTCTCCAGAAGGACATTGCCAACTTTGTTCAGGCTTCACCCAGTGTCACCATGTGCTTTCTGGACTGAGACGTCAGAGAGGACACCATCATGTAAATCCTGGTGGCGGTGCAGTTCTCGGCTCACAAATGTCTGACACAAATCAGTCCCTGCTGCAGCCTTTCACTTTGTGACTTCCTACAAAGTCACAATTCTGATCACTGGGGGAGGGGCACTATTCCTCCCACTGATACCAATGATGGGGCACTATTCCTCCCACTGATACCAATGATGGGACACTATTCCTCCCACTGACACCAATGATGGGACACTATTCCTCCCACTGACACCAATGATGGGGCACTATTCCTCCCACTGATACCAATGATGGGGCACTATTCCTCCCACTGATACCAATGATGGGGCACTATTCCTCCCACTGACACCAATGATGGGGCACTATTCCTCCCACTGACACCAATGATGGGACACTATTCCTCCCACTGACACCAATGATGGGGCACTATTCCTCCCACTGATACCAATGATGGGGCACTATTCCTCCCACTGACACCAATGATGGGGCACTATTCCTCCCACTGACACCAATGATGGGGCACTATTCCTCCCACTGACACCAATGATGGGACACTATTCCTCCCACTGACACCAATGATGGGTCACTATTCCTCCCACTGACACCAATGATGGGGCACTATTCCTCCCACTGACACCAATGATGGGGCACTATTCCTCCCACTGACACCAATGATGGGACACTATTCCTCCCACTGATACCAATGATGGGACACTATTCCTCCCACTGATACCAATGATGTGGCACTATTCCTCCCACTGATACCAATGATGTGGCACTATTCCTCCCACTGATACCAATGATGGGGCACTATTCCTCCCACTGATACCAATGATGGGACACTATTCCTCCCACTGATACCAATGATGGGGCACTATTCCTCCCACTGATACCAATGATGGGGCACTATTCCTCCCACTGATACCAATGATGGGGCACTATTCCTCCCACTGATACCAATGATGGGGCACTATTCCTCCCACTGACACCAATGATGGGGCACTATTCCTCCCACTGACACCAATGATGGGACACTATTCCTCCCACTGATACCAATGATGGGGCACTATTCCTCCCACTGATACCAATGATGTGGCACTATTCCTCCCACTGACACCAATGATGGGGCACTATTCCTCCCACTGACACCAATGATGGGGCACTATTCCTCCCACTGACACCAATGATGGGACACTATTCCTCCCACTGACACCAATGATGGGGCACTATTCCTCCCACTGATACCAATGATGGGGCACTATTCCTCCCACTGATACCAATGATGTGGCACTATTCCTCCCACTGATACCAATGATGTGGCACTATTCCTCCCACTGATACCAATGATGGGGCACTATTCCTCCCACTGATACCAATGATGGGTCACTATTCCTCCCACTGATACCAATGATGGGGCACTATTCCTCCCACTGATACCAATGATGTGGCACTATTCCTCCCACTGATACCAATGATGTGGCACTATTCCTCCCACTGATACCAATGATGGGGCACTATTCCTCCCACTGATACCAATGATGGGGCACTATTCCTCCCACTGATACCAATGATGGGGCACTATTCCTCCCACTGACACCAATGATGGGGCACTATTCCTCCCACTGATACCAATGATGTGGCACTATTCCTCCCACTGATACCAATGATGTGGCACTATTCCTCCCACTGATACCAATGATGGGTCACTATTCCTCCCACTGATACCAATGATGGGGCACTATTCCTCCCACTGACACCAATGATGGGGCACTATTCCTCCCACTGATACCAATGATGTGGCACTATTCCTCCCACTGATACCAATGATGGGGCACTATTCCTCCCACTGATACCAATGATGGGGCACTATTCCTCCCACTGATACCAATGATGGGGCACTATTCCTCCCACTGATACCAATGATGTGGCACTATTCCTCCCACTGATACCAATGATGTGGCACTATTCCTCCCACTGATACCAATGATGGGACACTATTCCTCCCACTGACACCAATGATGGGGCACTATTCCTCCCACTGACACCAATGATGGGACACTATTCCTCCCACTGACACCAATGATGGGGCACTATTCCTCCCACTGATACCAATGATGGGGCACTATTCCTCCCACTGACACCAATGATGGGACACTATTCCTCCCACTGACACCAATGATGGGGCACTATTCCTCCCACTGACACCAATGATGGGGCACTATTCCTCCCACTGACACCAATGATGGGGCACTATTCCTCCCACTGACACCAATGATGGGGCACTATTCCTCCCACTGACACCAATGATGGGACACTATTCCTCCCACTGACACCAATGATGGGTCACTATTCCTCCCACTGACACCAATGATGGGGCACTATTCCTCCCACTGACACCAATGATGGGGCACTATTCCTCCCACTGACACCAATGATGGGGCACTATTCCTCCCACTGATACCAATGATGGGGCACTATTCCTCCCACTGATACCAATGATGGGGCACTATTCCTCCCACTGATACCAATGATGGGGCACTATTCCTCCCACTGACACCAATGATGGGGCACTATTCCTCCCACTGACACCAATGATGGGACACTATTCCTCCCACTGACACCAATGATGGGGCACTATTCCTCCCACTGATACCAATGATGTGGCACTATTCCTCCCACTGACACCAATGATGGGGCACTATTCCTCCCACTGACACCAATGATGGGGCACTATTCCTCCCACTGACACCAATGATGGGACACTATTCCTCCCACTGATACCAATGATGGGGCACTATTCCTCCCACTGATACCAATGATGGGGCACTATTCCTCCCACTGATACCAATGATGTGGCACTATTCCTCCCACTGATACCAATGATGTGGCACTATTCCTCCCACTGATACCAATGATGGGGCACTATTCCTCCCACTGATACCAATGATGGGTCACTATTCCTCCCACTGATACCAATGATGGGGCACTATTCCTCCCACTGATACCAATGATGGGTCACTATTCCTCCCACTGATACCAATGATGGGTCACTATTCCTCCCACTGATACCAATGATGGGTCACTATTCCTCCCACTGATACCAATGATGGGGCACTATTCCTCCCACTGACACCAATGATGGGACACTATTCCTCCCACTGACACCAATGATGGGTCACTATTCCTCCCACTGATACCAATGATGTGGCACTATTCCTCCCACTGACACCAATGATGGGGCACTATTCCTCCCACTGATACCAATGATGGGGCACTATTCCTCCCACTGACACCAATGATGGGGCACTATTCCTCCCACTGATACCAATGATGTGGCACTATTCCTCCCACTGATACCAATGATGTGGCACTATTCCTCCCACTGATACCAATGATGGGTCACTATTCCTCCCACTGATACCAATGATGGGGCACTATTCCTCCCACTGACACCAATGATGGGGCACTATTCCTCCCACTGATACCAATGATGTGGCACTATTCCTCCCACTGATACCAATGATGGGGCACTATTCCTCCCACTGATACCAATGATGGGGCACTATTCCTCCCACTGATACCAATGATGGGGCACTATTCCTCCCACTGACACCAATGATGGGGCACTATTCCTCCCACTGATACCAATGATGTGGCACTATTCCTCCCACTGATACCAATGATGTGGCACTATTCCTCCCACTGATACCAATGATGGGTCACTATTCCTCCCACTGATACCAATGATGGGGCACTATTCCTCCCACTGACACCAATGATGGGGCACTATTCCTCCCACTGATACCAATGATGTGGCACTATTCCTCCCACTGATACCAATGATGGGGCACTATTCCTCCCACTGATACCAATGATGGGGCACTATTCCTCCCACTGATACCAATGATGGGGCACTATTCCTCCCACTGATACCAATGATGTGGCACTATTCCTCCCACTGATACCAATGATGTGGCACTATTCCTCCCACTGATACCAATGATGGGACACTATTCCTCCCACTGACACCAATGATGGGGCACTATTCCTCCCACTGACACCAATGATGGGACACTATTCCTCCCACTGACACCAATGATGGGGCACTATTCCTCCCACTGATACCAATGATGGGGCACTATTCCTCCCACTGACACCAATGATGGGACACTATTCCTCCCACTGACACCAATGATGGGGCACTATTCCTCCCACTGATACCAATGATGGGGCACTATTCCTCCCACTGACACCAATGATGGGGCACTATTCCTCCCACTGACACCAATGATGGGGCACTATTCCTCCCACTGACACCAATGATGGGACACTATTCCTCCCACTGACACCAATGATGGGGCACTATTCCTCCCACTGACACCAATGATGGGGCACTATTCCTCCCACTGACACCAATGATGGGGCACTATTCCTCCCACTGACACCAATGATGGGACACTATTCCTCCCACTGATACCAATGATGGGACACTATTCCTCCCACTGATACCAATGATGTGGCACTATTCCTCCCACTGATACCAATGATGTGGCACTATTCCTCCCACTGATACCAATGATGGGGCACTATTCCTCCCACTGATACCAATGATGGGACACTATTCCTCCCACTGATACCAATGATGGGGCACTATTCCTCCCACTGATACCAATGATGGGGCACTATTCCTCCCACTGATACCAATGATGGGGCACTATTCCTCCCACTGATACCAATGATGGGGCACTATTCCTCCCACTGACACCAATGATGGGGCACTATTCCTCCCACTGACACCAATGATGGGACACTATTCCTCCCACTGACACCAATGATGGGGCACTATTCCTCCCACTGATACCAATGATGTGGCACTATTCCTCCCACTGACACCAATGATGGGGCACTATTCCTCCCACTGACACCAATGATGGGGCACTATTCCTCCCACTGACACCAATGATGGGACACTATTCCTCCCACTGATACCAATGATGGGGCACTATTCCTCCCACTGATACCAATGATGGGGCACTATTCCTCCCACTGATACCAATGATGTGGCACTATTCCTCCCACTGATACCAATGATGTGGCACTATTCCTCCCACTGATACCAATGATGGGGCACTATTCCTCCCACTGATACCAATGATGGGTCACTATTCCTCCCACTGATACCAATGATGGGTCACTATTCCTCCCACTGATACCAATGATGTGGCACTATTCCTCCCACTGATACCAATGATGGGTCACTATTCCTCCCACTGATACCAATGATGGGGCACTATTCCTCCCACTGACACCAATGATGGGACACTATTCCTCCCACTGACACCAATGATGGGTCACTATTCCTCCCACTGATACCAATGATGTGGCACTATTCCTCCCACTGACACCAATGATGGGGCACTATTCCTCCCACTGATACCAATGATGGGGCACTATTCCTCCCACTGACACCAATGATGGGGCACTATTCCTCCCACTGATACCAATGATGTGGCACTATTCCTCCCACTGATACCAATGATGTGGCACTATTCCTCCCACTGATACCAATGATGGGTCACTATTCCTCCCACTGATACCAATGATGGGGCACTATTCCTCCCACTGACACCAATGATGGGGCACTATTCCTCCCACTGATACCAATGATGTGGCACTATTCCTCCCACTGATACCAATGATGGGGCACTATTCCTCCCACTGATACCAATGATGGGGCACTATTCCTCCCACTGATACCAATGATGGGGCACTATTCCTCCCACTGACACCAATGATGGGGCACTATTCCTCCCACTGATACCAATGATGTGGCACTATTCCTCCCACTGATACCAATGATGTGGCACTATTCCTCCCACTGATACCAATGATGGGTCACTATTCCTCCCACTGATACCAATGATGGGGCACTATTCCTCCCACTGACACCAATGATGGGGCACTATTCCTCCCACTGATACCAATGATGTGGCACTATTCCTCCCACTGATACCAATGATGGGGCACTATTCCTCCCACTGATACCAATGATGGGGCACTATTCCTCCCACTGATACCAATGATGGGGCACTATTCCTCCCACTGATACCAATGATGTGGCACTATTCCTCCCACTGATACCAATGATGTGGCACTATTCCTCCCACTGATACCAATGATGGGACACTATTCCTCCCACTGATACCAATGATGTGGCACTATTCCTCCCACTGATACCAATGATGTGGCACTATTCCTCCCACTGATACCAATGATGGGGCACTATTCCTCCCACTGATACCAATGATGGGTCACTATTCCTCCCACTGATACCAATGATGTGGCACTATTCCTCCCACTGACACCAATGATGGGGCACTATTCCTCCCACTGATACCAATGATGGGTCACTATTCCTCCCACTGACACCAATGATGGGGCACTATTCCTCCCACTGATACCAATGATGGGTCACTATTCCTCCCACTGACACCAATGATGGGGCACTATTCCTCCCACTGACACCAATGATGGGACACTATTCCTCCCACTGATACCAATGATGGGTCACTATTCCTCCCACTGATACCAATGATGTGGCACTATTCCTCCCACTGATACCAATGATGGGGCACTATTCCTCCCACTGACACCAATGATGGGTCACTATTCCTCCCACTGATACCAATGATGGGACACTATTCCTCCCACTGACACCAATGATGTGGCACTATTCCTCCCACTGATACCAATGATGGGTCACTATTCCTCCCACTGACACCAATGATGGGGCACTATTCCTCCCACTGACACCAATGATGGGGCACTATTCCTCCCACTGATACCAATGATGTGGCACTATTCCTCCCACTGATACCAATGATGGGACACTATTCCTCCCACTGATACCAATAATGTGGCACTATTCCTCCCACTGACACCAATGATGGGGCACTATTCCTCCCACTGACACCAATGATGTGGCACTATTCCTCCCACTGATACCAATGATGGGGCACTATTCCTCCCACTGATACCAATGATGGGGCACTATTCCTCCCACTGATACCAATGATGGGGCACTATTCCTCCCACTGATACCAATGATGTGGCACTATTCCTCCCACTGATACCAATGATGGGGCACTATTCCTCCCACTGACACCAATGATGGGGCACTATTCCTCCCACTGACACCAATGATGGGACACTATTCCTCCCACTGACACCAATGATGTGGCACTATTCCTCCCACTGACACCAATGATGTGGCACTATTCCTCCCACTGATACCAATGATGGGGCACTATTCCTCCCACTGATACCAATGATGGGTCACTATTCCTCCCACTGATACCAATGATGTGGCACTATTCCTCCCACTGATACCAATGATGGGGCACTATTCCTCCCACTGATACCAATGATGGGGCACTATTCCTCCCACTGATACCAATGATGGGTCACTATTCCTCCCACTGATACCAATGATGTGGCACTATTCCTCCCACTGACACCAATGATGGGGCACTATTCCTCCCACTGACACCAATGATGGGGCACTATTCCTCCCACTGATACCAATGATGTGGCACTATTCCTCCCACTGATACCAATGATGTGGCACTATTCCTCCCACTGATACCAATAATGTGGCACTATTCCTCCCACTGACACCAATGATGGGGCACTATTCCTCCCACTGATACCAATGATGTGGCACTATTCCTCCCACTGATACCAATGATGGGGCACTATTCCTCCCACTGATACCAATGATGTGGCACTATTCCTCCCACTGATACCAATGATGGGGCACTATTCCTCCCACTGACACCAATGATGGGGCACTATTCCTCCCACTGACACCAATGATGGGACACTATTCCTCCCACTGACACCAATGATGGGGCACTATTCCTCCCACTGATACCAATGATGTGGCACTATTCCTCCCACTGACACCAATGATGGGGCACTATTCCTCCCACTGACACCAATGATGGGGCACTATTCCTCCCACTGACACCAATGATGGGGCACTATTCCTCCCACTGACACCAATGATGGGACACTATTCCTCCCACTGACACCAATGATGGGGCACTATTCCTCCCACTGACACCAATGATGGGGCACTATTCCTCCCACTGACACCAATGATGGGACACTATTCCTCCCACTGACACCAATGATGGGACACTATTCCTCCCACTGATACCAATGATGGGGCACTATTCCTCCCACTGTCACCAATGATGGGGCACTATTCCTCCCACTGATACCAATGATGTGGCACTATTCCTCCCACTGATACCAATGATGGGGCACTATTCCTCCCACTGTCACCAATGATGTGGCACTATTCCTCCCACTGACACCAATGATGGGGCACTATTCCTCCCACTGATACCAATGATGTGGCACTATTCCTCCCACTGACACCAATGATGGGGCACTATTCCTCCCACTGATACCAATGATGTGGCACTATTCCTCCCACTGATACCAATGATGTGGCACTATTCCTCCCACTGATACCAATGATGGGGCACTATTCCTCCCACTGATACCAATGATGGGGCACTATTCCTCCCACTGATACCAATGATGTGGCACTATTCCTCCCACTGATACCAATGATGGGTCACTATTCCTCCCACTGATACCAATGATGGGGCACTATTCCTCCCACTGACACCAATGATGGGGCACTATTCCTCCCACTGACACCAATGATGGGACACTATTCCTCCCACTGATACCAATGATGGGGCACTATTCCTCCCACTGATACCAATGATGTGGCACTATTCCTCCCACTGACACCAATGATGGGGCACTATTCCTCCCACTGACACCAATGATGGGACACTATTCCTCCCACTGATACCAATGATGGGGCACTATTCCTCCCACTGATACCAATGATGTGGCACTATTCCTCCCACTGACACCAATGATGGGGCACTATTCCTCCCACTGACACCAATGATGGGGCACTATTCCTCCCACTGACACCAATGATGGGGCACTATTCCTCCCACTGATACCAATGATGGGGCACTATTCCTCCCACTGACACCAATGATGGGGCACTATTCCTCCCACTGACACCAATGATGGGGCACTATTCCTCCCACTGATACCAATGATGGGACACTATTCCTCCCACTGATACCAATGATGGGACACTATTCCTCCCACTGATACCAATGATGGGGCACTATTCCTCCCACTGATACCAATGATGTGGCACTATTCCTCCCACTGACACCAATGATGGGGCACTATTCCTCCCACTGATACCAATGATGGGTCACTATTCCTCCCACTGATACCAATGATGGGGCACTATTCCTCCCACTGACACCAATGATGTGGCACTATTCCTCCCACTGATACCAATGATGGGACACTATTCCTCCCACTGACACCAATGATGTGGCACTATTCCTCCCACTGATACCAATGATGGGTCACTATTCCTCCCACTGACACCAATGATGGGGCACTATTCCTCCCACTGACACCAATGATGGGGCACTATTCCTCCCACTGATACCAATGATGTGGCACTATTCCTCCCACTGATACCAATGATGGGACACTATTCCTCCCACTGATACCAATAATGTGGCACTATTCCTCCCACTGACACCAATGATGGGGCACTATTCCTCCCACTGATACCAATGATGTGGCACTATTCCTCCCACTGATACCAATGATGGGGCACTATTCCTCCCACTGATACCAATGATGTGGCACTATTCCTCCCACTGATACCAATGATGGGTCACTATTCCTCCCACTGACACCAATGATGGGGCACTATTCCTCCCACTGACACCAATGATGGGGCACTATTCCTCCCACTGATACCAATGATGGGACACTATTCCTCCCACTGATACCAATAATGTGGCACTATTCCTCCCACTGACACCAATGATGGGGCACTATTCCTCCCACTGATACCAATGATGTGGCACTATTCCTCCCACTGATACCAATGATGGGGCACTATTCCTCCCACTGATACCAATGATGTGGCACTATTCCTCCCACTGATACCAATGATGGGGCACTATTCCTCCCACTGACACCAATGATGGGGCACTATTCCTCCCACTGACACCAATGATGGGACACTATTCCTCCCACTGACACCAATGATGGGGCACTATTCCTCCCACTGATACCAATGATGTGGCACTATTCCTCCCACTGACACCAATGATGGGGCACTATTCCTCCCACTGACACCAATGATGGGGCACTATTCCTCCCACTGACACCAATGATGGGACACTATTCCTCCCACTGACACCAATGATGGGGCACTATTCCTCCCACTGACACCAATGATGGGGCACTATTCCTCCCACTGACACCAATGATGGGACACTATTCCTCCCACTGACACCAATGATGGGACACTATTCCTCCCACTGATACCAATGATGGGGCACTATTACTCCCACTGTCACCAATGATGGGGCACTATTCCTCCCACTGATACCAATGATGTGGCACTATTCCTCCCACTGATACCAATGATGGGGCACTATTCCTCCCACTGTCACCAATGATGTGGCACTATTCCTCCCACTGACACCAATGATGGGGCACTATTCCTCCCACTGACACCAATGATGGGGCACTATTCCTCCCACTGACACCAATGATGTGGCACTATTCCTCCCACTGACACCAATGATGGGGCACTATTCCTCCCACTGATACCAATGATGTGGCACTATTCCTCCCACTGATACCAATGATGTGGCACTATTCCTCCCACTGATACCAATGATGGGGCACTATTCCTCCCACTGATACCAATGATGGGGCACTATTCCTCCCACTGATACCAATGATGTGGCACTATTCCTCCCACTGATACCAATGATGGGTCACTATTCCTCCCACTGATACCAATGAAGGGGCACTATTCCTCCCACTGACACCAATGATGGGGCACTATTCCTCCCACTGACACCAATGATGGGACACTATTCCTCCCACTGATACCAATGATGGGGCACTATTCCTCCCACTGATACCAATGATGTGGCACTATTCCTCCCACTGACACCAATGATGGGGCACTATTCCTCCCACTGACACCAATGATGGGACACTATTCCTCCCACTGATACCAATGATGGGGCACTATTCCTCCCACTGATACCAATGATGTGGCACTATTCCTCCCACTGACACCAATGATGGGGCACTATTCCTCCCACTGACACCAATGATGGGGCACTATTCCTCCCACTGACACCAATGATGGGGCACTATTCCTCTCACTGACACCAATGATGGGGCACTATTCCTCCCACTGACACCAATGATGGGGCACTATTCCTCCCACTGACACCAATGATGGGGCACTATTCCTCCCACTGATACCAATGATGGGACACTATTCCTCCCACTGATACCAATGATGGGACACTATTCCTCCCACTGATACCAATGATGGGGCACTATTCCTCCCACTGTCACCAATGATGGGGCACTATTCCTCCCACTGATACCAATGATGGGGCACTATTCCTCCCACTGTCACCAATGATGTGGCACTATTCCTCCCACTGATACCAATGATGTGGCACTATTCCTCCCACTGACACCAATGATGGGGCACTATTCCTCCCACTGATACCAATGATGGGACACTATTCCTCCCACTGATACCAATGATGTGGCACTATTCCTCCCACTGATACCAATGATGGGGCACTATTCCTCCCACTGTCACCAATGATGGGGCACTATTCCTCCCACTGTCACCAATGATGGGGCACTATTCCTCCCACTGATACCAATGATGTGGCACTATTCCTCCCACTGATACCAATGATGGGGCACTATTCCTCCCACTGATACCAATGATGGGGCACTATTCCTCCCACTGATACCAATGATGGGGCACTATTCCTCCCACTGTCACCAATGATGGGGCACTATTCCTCCCACTGATACCAATGATGTGGCACTATTCCTCCCACTGATACCAATGATGGGGCACTATTCCTCCCACTGATACCAATGATGGGGCACTATTCCTCCCACTGTCACCAATGATGGGGCACTATTCCTCCCACTGATACCAATGATGTGGCACTATTCCTCCCACTGATACCAATGATGGGGCACTATTCCTCCCACTGTCACCAATGATGTGGCACTATTCCTCCCACTGATACCAATGATGGGACACTATTCCTCCCACTGATACCAATGATGGGGCACTATTCCTCCCACTGATACCAATGATGGGGCACTATTCCTCCCACTGACACCAATGATGGGGCACTATTCCTCCCACTGACGCCAATGATGGGGCACTATTCCTCCCACTGACGCCAATGATGGGGCACTATTCCTCCCACTGACGCCAATGATGGGGCACTATTCCTCCCACTGACGCCAATGATGGGGCACTATTCCTCCCACTGACGCCAATGATGGGACACTATTCCTCCCACTGACGCCAATGATGGGACACTATTCCTCCCACTGACACCAATGATGGGACACTATTCCTCCCACTGACACCAATGATGGGGCACTATTCCTCCCACTGACACCAATGATGGGACACTATTCCTCCCACTGATACCAATGATGGGACACTATTCCTCTCACTGACACCAATGATGGGGCACTATTCCTCCCACTGACACCAATGATGGGACACTATTCCTCCCACTGACACCAATGATGGGGCACTATTCCTCCCACTGATACCAATGATGGGGCACTATTCCTCCCACTGATACCAATGATGGGGCACTATTCCTCCCACTGTCACCAATGATGGGGCACTATTCCTCCCACTGATACCAATGATGGGGCACTATTCCTCCCACTGTCACCAATGATGTGGCACTATTCCTCCCACTGATACCAATGATGTGGCACTATTCCTCCCACTGACACCAATGATGGGGCACTATTCCTCCCACTGATACCAATGATGGGACACTATTCCTCCCACTGATACCAATGATGTGGCACTATTCCTCCCACTGATACCAATGATGGGGCACTATTCCTCCCACTGTCACCAATGATGGGGCACTATTCCTCCCACTGTCACCAATGATGGGGCACTATTCCTCCCACTGATACCAATGATGTGGCACTATTCCTCCCACTGATACCAATGATGGGGCACTATTCCTCCCACTGATACCAATGATGGGGCACTATTCCTCCCACTGATACCAATGATGGGGCACTATTCCTCCCACTGTCACCAATGATGGGGCACTATTCCTCCCACTGATACCAATGATGTGGCACTATTCCTCCCACTGATACCAATGATGGGGCACTATTCCTCCCACTGATACCAATGATGGGGCACTATTCCTCCCACTGTCACCAATGATGGGGCACTATTCCTCCCACTGATACCAATGATGTGGCACTATTCCTCCCACTGATACCAATGATGGGGCACTATTCCTCCCACTGTCACCAATGATGTGGCACTATTCCTCCCACTGATACCAATGATGGGACACTATTCCTCCCACTGATACCAATGATGGGGCACTATTCCTCCCACTGATACCAATGATGGGGCACTATTCCTCCCACTGACACCAATGATGGGGCACTATTCCTCCCACTGACGCCAATGATGGGGCACTATTCCTCCCACTGACGCCAATGATGGGGCACTATTCCTCCCACTGACGCCAATGATGGGGCACTATTCCTCCCACTGACGCCAATGATGGGACACTATTCCTCCCACTGACGCCAATGATGGGACACTATTCCTCCCACTGACACCAATGATGGGACACTATTCCTCCCACTGACACCAATGATGGGGCACTATTCCTCCCACTGACACCAATGATGGGACACTATTCCTCCCACTGATACCAATGATGGGACACTATTCCTCTCACTGACACCAATGATGGGGCACTATTCCTCCCACTGACACCAATGATGGGACACTATTCCTCCCACTGACACCAATGATGGGGCACTATTCCTCCCACTGATACCAATGATGGGGCACTATTCCTCCCACTGATACCAATGATGGGGCACTATTCCTCCCACTGATACCAATGATGGGGCACTATTACTCCCACTGACACCAATGATGGGACACTATTCCTCCCACTGACACCAATGATGGGGCACTATTCCTCCCACTGACACCAATGATGGGACACTATTCCTCCCACTGACACCAATGATGGGGCACTATTCCTCCCACTGACACCAATGATGGGGCACTATTCCTCCCACTGACACCAATGATGGGACACTATTCCTCCCACTGACACCAATGATGGGGCACTATTCCTCCCACTGACACCAATGATGGGACACTATTCCTCCCACTGATACCAATGATGGGACACTATTCCTCTCACTGACACCAATGATGGGGCACTATTCCTCCCACTGACACCAATGATGGGGCACTATTCCTCCCACTGACACCAATGATGGGGCACTATTCCTCCCACTGATACCAATGATGGGGCACTATTCCTCCCACTGATACCAATGATGGGGCACTATTCCTCCCACTGACACCAATGATGGGGCACTATTCCTCCCACTGACACCAATGATGGGGCACTATTACTCCCACTGATACCAATGATGGGGCACTATTCCTCCCACTGACACCAATGATGGGGCACTATTCCTCCCACTGATACCAATGATGGGACACTATTCCTCCCACTGACACCAATGATGGGGCACTATTCCTCCCACTGACACCAATGATGGGGCACTATTACTCCCACTGATACCAATGATAGGGCACTATTCCTCCCACTGACACCAATGATGGGGCACTATTCCTCCCACTGATACCAATGATGGGGCACTATTACTCCCACTGATACCAATGATGGGGCACTATTCCTCCCACTGATACCAATGATGGGGCACTATTCCTCCCACTGACACCAATGATGGGGCACAATTCCTCCCACTGATACCAATGATGGGGCACTATTCCTCCCACTGATACCAATGATGGGGCACTATTCCTCCCACTGATACCAATGATGGGGCACTATTCCTCCCACTGACACCAATGATGGGGCACTATTCCTCCCACTGATACCAATGATGGGGCACTATTCCTCCCACTGATACCAATGATGGGGCACTATTCCTCCCACTGATACCAATGATGGGGCACTATTCCTCCCACTGATACCAATGATGGGGCACTATTCCTCCCACTGACACCAATGATGGGACACTATTCCTCCCACTGACACCAATGATGGGGCACTATTCCTCCCACTGACACCAATGATGGGACACTATTCCTCCCACTGATACCAATGATGGGGCACTATTCCTCCCACTGACACCAATGATGGGGCACTATTCCTCCCACTGACACCAATGATGGGGCACTATTACTCCCACTGATACCAATGATGGGGCACTATTCCTCCCACTGATACCAATGATGGGGCACTATTCCTCCCACTGATACCAATGATGGGGCACTATTCCTCCCACTGACACCAATGATGGGGCACTATTACTCCCACTGACACCAATGATGGGACACTATTCCTCCCACTGATACCAATGATGGGGCACTATTCCTCCCACTGACACCAATGATGGGGCACTATTCCTCCCACTGACACCAATGATGGGGCACTATTACTCCCACTGACACCAATGATGGGACACTATTCCTCCCACTGACACCAATGATGGGGCACTATTCCTCCCACTGACACCAATGATGGGACACTATTCCTCCCACTGACACCAATGATGGGGCACTATTACTCCCACTGACACCAATGATGGGGCACTATTCCTCCCACTGATACCAATGATGGGGCCAGTGGCAGCTGGTGCTCAACATTTTTGGGGTGCGCAAACTGAAAAAAAAAAACAGAAACAAAGAAAACATTTTTTTTTTAATTTCGGTCTTTTTTAGTTTGTTTAGCATAAAAAATAAAAACCGCAGAGGTAATCAAATACCACAAAAAGAAAGCTCTATTTGTGGGAAGAAAATGATAAAGATTTAGTTTGGATACAGTCTTGTATGATCGCGTAATTTTTATTCAAAGTGTGACAGCGCTGAAAATTGTCCTGGGCAGGAAGGGGGGCAAAGTGCCCGGTATTGAAGGGGTTAAAAATGTTGGCGTGGGATTCCCCTTAAAGTCTATAACAGACCCGAAGGTATGCATTGGGGTCCACGCTGTCCCCCCCCCCCCCCTCCGCATAATTTTATTTTGAAAACATGTTTTCTTCACATTCAGCTGTCAGCGGGGAAACCAAAATCATCCGTTGTTAAGGACGTGGCGGCCGGCTTCTCGGACCGCTCCTTAGCAACCAGGTCAATGCGATAAATTACTGCATGAAAATATGCGGTAATTAAAGCGGAGGTCCACCCAAAATTGTAACTTCCGCTTTTCCGGAATCCTCCCCCCCCCCCCCCCCCCTGGTGTCACATTTGGCACCTTTCAGGGGGGGAGAAGATACCTATGTAATCCAGATATTTGCTCCCACTTCCGGGTGACCTACGCCACGTCCGGTGCCTTCTCTGTCCCCCCCCCCCCGCTGTCTTCTGGGAGACACACAGGTCCCAGAAGACAGTAGGGACCAGTGGGATCGGGCAGCACGACCATGGCACATCGTGCAGTAGGGAGCCAGGAAGTGAAGCCGCAAAAGGCTTCACTTCCTGATTCTCTTACCGAAGGTAGCGGCACCTCCACCTGAGAGCCGACGGACAGATCGACAGATCGGCTTCGGCTGCCGACACAGCGGGCGCCCTGGACAGGTAAGTGTCCATATATTAAAAGTCAGCAGCTGCAGTAGTTGTAGCTGCTGACTTTTAATTTAATTTATTTTTTCGGCGGAACTCCGCTTTAAACGCATTATGGAGACTTTACCGCAGAAATTATTTACTGCGCAATTCTTAGCGAATTTGAACATTTGCGCACTTGTTTCCGCAAGCGTTATTTATTTTTTTCCAGCGGTATTTAACCACTTCAGCCCCGGACCATTTTGTAGCTAAAAGGACCAGGCCCCTTTTTTGCGATTCGGCACTGCGTCGCTTTAACTGACAATTGTGCGGTCGTGCGACGTGGCTCCCAAACAAAATTGACGTCCTTTTTTCGCCACAAATAGAGCTTTCTTTTGGTGGTATTTGATCACCTCTGCGGTTTTTATTTTTTTGCGCTATAAACAAAAATAGAGCGACAATTTTGAAAAATATGCAATATTTTTTACTTTTTGCTATAATAAATATCCCTAAAAAATACATTAAAAAAACTTTTTTTTTCCTCAGTTTAGGCCGATACGTATTCTTCTACATATTTTTGGTAAAAAACATCGCAATAGGCGTTTATTGATTGGTTCGCGCAAAAGTTATAGCTTCTACAAAATAGGGGACTGTTTTATGTCATTTTTTATTAATTTTTTTTTTTTTTACTAGTTATGGCGGCGATCAGCGATTTTTATCGTGACTGTGACATTACGGCGGTCACATCAGACACCATTTTGGGACCATTGTAATTTTTACAGCGATCAGTGCTATAAAAATGCAATGATTACTGTGAAAATGACACTTGGCCGTGAAGGTGGTTAACCACTAGGTGGCGCTGCAGGGGTTAAGTGTTTCCTAGGGAGTGATTCTTACTGTTCGGGGGCGTGGCTACACGTGACACGTCACTGATGACTGTTCCCGATCACGGGGGAACGGTCATCAGTGACAGTGTCACTAGGCAGAATAGAGGAATGCCTTGTTTACAAAAGGCATTCCCCTGTTCTGCTCTTGCCGACCGCAATAGCAGGACTCCCGCAAACATCGAGTTCCCGGGACCCACGGCCGCGCGCACGCCCGCAAATTTAAAAGGGACGTACCTGTACGCCCATATGCCTGCCCGTGCCATTCTGCCAACGTACATCAGTCGGCAAGTGGTTAACGACTTCCTGACCGCCCACTGTAGATTTACGTCGGCAGAATGGCACAGACAGGCATAAGCACGTACCTGTACGTGGCCCTTTAAATGCCTGCCGTGTGGTAGCGAGCGCGGCGCGCTCGCGACCCTGCCGCCTTCCCCGTGACACGGACAGGCATAATCACGTACCTGTACGTGGCCCTTTAAATGCCTGCCGTGTGGTTTGCGAGCGCGCTGCCGCCTTCCCCGTGAGTCGGACCGCGGCTCCCGCGGACTCGATCGCCGCGTTCGTCTCACGGAGGTATAGAGCGGGGAGATGCTTGTGTAAACAAGCATCTCCCTGCTCTGACTAGTGACAATGACACGGATCTCGGCTCTGTGTACTTGGAGCGGAGATCAGTGTCGTGTGACACAGAGCCCAACCCCCCTACAGTAAGAAACACTATGCAGGGAACATTTAACCCCTACAGCGCCACCTACAGGTCAACCCCTTCACTGCCAGTGTCATATTTACAGTAATCAGTGCATTTTTATAGCACTGATCGCTGTAAAAATGACAATGGTCCCAAAAATGTGTCAAAAGTGTCCGATGTGTCCGCCATAATGTCGCAGTCACGATAAAAACCGCTGATCGCCGCCATTACTAGCAAAAAAAAAAAATATATTAATAAAAATGCTATAAATCTATCACCTATTTTGTAAACGCTATAACTTTTGCGCAAACCAAACGCTTATTGCGACTTTTTTTTACCAAAAATATGTAGAAGAATACGTATCGGCCTAAACTGAGGAGAAAAAAAAAAAATTATATATTTTTTGGGGGATATTTATTATAGCAAAAAAGTAAAAAAGATTGCTTTTTTTTTTTTTTTTTAATTGTCGCTCTATTTTTGTTTATAGCGCAAAAAAATAAAAACCGCAGGAGGTGATGAAATACCACCAAAAGAAATCTCCATTTGTGGGGGGGGGGGGGAAGGACGTCAAGTTTGTTTGGGAGCCACGTCGCACGACCGTGCAATTGTCAGTTAAAAGCGACGCAGTGCCGAATCGCAAAAAGTGTCCTGGTCTTTGACCAGCGAAATGGTCCCGGGGGCTGAAGTGGTTAATTCTTAGTGAATTGACCCGCCCCGCCCCCCCCCTGAAAGCTCCATTGCAGCTGTACATAGGAAGTCATGGCTTTCTTCACTTGTGTATACAAAATTCCAGCCCAATCTCCTGTAATCGATCGCACAGATAAGAAGCCAAACGCCACTTTTTAATAAAAAATAAAATAAAAATTGGAATAAAATTTACTGATAAAATTGAATAGAACTGCCAGCGACAAGTACACACACATACATATATATATATATATATATATATATATATATATATATATACACACACACATAGAAATCTCTGCCTTCAGTCATCTCTTATACAAACATACCATAGAAAATATTATAAACGTTTCAAATGTCTCCTCCACGCTGAAGGGCGCCCCCCTGTGTCCAGAATACAAAAAATGTCCATCAGGAAGATGCTGAAATGTTCGCGGTTTTTCCATCATTATTATTGCTAGAGAATTTACTAAAACTTGAATTTTCTTTGAAGAAATCAAAATTCAGGAAAACTTTTTTTTTTTTTTTTTTTTATAAAAAAAAAAATATATAACCTGTTTTAGTTTAGCAGCTGTGCAACCGGAGGAGGAGCAGCCGATTTGCTGAACGGGACACCTTTTGTAAACTCTGTCAGAGCTCCGCCCCCTCCCAATTGCTGCGTCACATGACCAGAATAAAGGACCCGCCTTGTTTTAATTAACGGGGGGGGGGGGATAATAAAATGATAGAATGGGCCATTGATAGGGATGGGTCTATGGATTTATTGTTTTTGTGTGTGCAATGCTCCTGTAGGGGGGCAGGATAACCCGAAGGTGGAAGACTTCCTGTGTCCCTTAAAGGAGAAGTATGGGATGGGTTAAATTAACTAGTACATATCACATAAGTCACACATCAGCTAATCTTTTTTTTTCCTACCTCTTTTAGTCTTTACAGCATGTGCACATGAACTTTCCTTCTGCTGGCAAAAACGGTCCATTTTCAGTTTGAAAAGTTCTCACCATCTCCATCAACACACCCCCTGCCTCTGTCCCCACTCCCCTAAGAGACATGGCTGTGCTGATAGATAGGGAGGGGGAGGAGGGAAAGGGAGGGGGGGAGCAGCTACCTCTGTGAAGTCTCAGAAACAAGCAGAGGGAAGTGAGCCGACATCAATCAAGCAAAATGACAGGAAAGGGGGTGGATCCAGATTCTATATTCACACCATTGTCTGGATGATGCTGTATGAATAACTGTAGAACCTCCCACAGGAGAAGTATGGGATGGGTTAAATAACTAGTACATATCACATTAGTCACATATCAGCTAATCTTTTTTTTTTCTACCCCTTTTAGTTTTTACAGCATGTGCACATGAACTTTCCTTCTGCTGGCAAAAACAGGCCATTTTCAGTTTGAAAAGTTCTCAGGGGGTGTGAACATCTCCACCAACACACCCCCTGCCTCTGTCCCCACTCCCCTAAGAGACATGGCTGTGCTGATAGATAGGGAGGGGGAGGAGAGAGAAGTGAGAAGGGAGGGGGGAGCAGCTACCTCTGTGAAGTCTCAGAAACAAGCAGAGGGAAGTGAGCCGACATCAAACAAGCAAAATGACAGGAAAGGGGGGTGGATCCAGACTCTATATTCACACCATTGTCTGGATGATGCTGTATGAAAGACGGTAGAACCTCCCACAGGTATTTAGCTCAATCTTAACAGAATGGGGGCACTTCTGAGAGGGCTGGGAGGGTTTATAGATATCAGCAGCTCACATAGAATAGATGTAAGCAAAAACAAAAGGAAACCCATACTTCTCTTTTAATGTCCGAGAAAAAAATAAAATAGTCGATTGGCTAAAATGCTTTAGTGACCTCATTGAAAGCAGTCTCTAAAGCAGTGGTTCTCAACTCCAGTCCTCAGGGCCCACCAACAGGCCAGGTTTGCAAGATAACTGAAATGCATCACAGGTGATATAATTTGCTGCTCAGGGATTGCAGTATTCTAGTCTGCATCTCACCAAGGTAATACATAAAACCTGGCCTGTTAGTGGGTCCTGAGGACAGGGGTTGAGAACCACTGCTCTAAAGACATCAAATAGCCACAATGCTGCTGGAATTTGTGTTTTTTTATATGAATTAAAAAAAAAATAAACGTACAGAATTCCATCATGTGATCGAAAGTTTATGGCGAAGATCACATGACGTTTATTTTTATTTTTTTAATTAAAAAAAAGAAATACATTTTTTTTGGTGATGTGGGTCTCTTGATTCATGTCAAAGTTGCATTTTATTTGCAGGTCTGCTTTAAAAATAATCCCCTCCCACCAAATTTAAAGGGAACCTTCACCCCGAAAAAAGACAAAATGTGGGTATGCCAGGTTGTTCATCCCTTGTTAAAGCAATAAAGCTGATAAAAAAATAAATAATAAAGATACACTGTAAAAACATTAATTTAAATATAATAAATATTAAAATAAAAATTATAAAGCGCCCCTGCCCCCCCCCCCCCTCCGTGCTCGCAAGGTCCGGCACGCATATGTAAATAGCGATCTCACCACACGTGTTTGAGGTATCGCCACGAACCTCGGAGTGAGAGCAATATCTCTATCTGCAGACCTCCCGCAGACACACAGTATAACTACCAGTGACCTTAAAAGTGGGCGGGCCCAAAAACAGTACGACTCCCAGCGACCTTAAAGGTGGGCGGTTTTAGACAGTATGACTCCCAGTGACCTTAAAGGTGGGCGGGTCCAGACAGTATGACTCCCAGTGACCTTAAAGGTGGGCGGGTCCAGACAGTATGACTCCCAGTGACCTTAAAGGTGGGCGGGTCCAGACAGTATGACTACCAGTGACCTTAAAAGTGGGCGGGCTCAGACACAGTACGACTCCCAGTGACCTTAAAGGTGGGCGGGCTCAGACACAGTATGATTGCCAGTGACCTTAAAGGTGGGCGGGCCCAGACAGTAGGACTCCCAGTGACCTTAAAAGTGGGTGGGGTCAGAAACAGTATGACTCCCAGTGACCTTAAAGGTGGGCGGGTCCAGACAGTATGACTACCAGTGACCTTAAAAGTGGGCGGGCTCAGACACAGTACGACTCCCAGTGACCTTAAAGGTGGGCGGGCTCAGACACAGTATGATTGCCAGTGACCTTAAAGGTGGGCGGGCCCAGACATTATGACTCCCAGTGACCTTAAAGGTGGGCGGGCTCAGACAGTAGGACTCCCAGTGACCTTAAAAGTGGGCGGGGTCAGAAACAGTATGACTCCCAGTAACCTTAAAGGTGGGCGGGCTCAGACAGTAGGACTCCCAGTGACCTTAGAGGTGGGCGGGCTCAGACACAGTATGACTCCCAGTGACCTTAAAGGTGGGCGGGCTCAGACACAGTATGACTCCCAGTGACCTTAAAGGTGGGCGGGCTCAGACAGTATGAGTCCCAGTGACCCTAAAGGTGGGCGGGCTCAGACAGTATGACTCCCAGTGACCTTAAAAGTGGGCGGGCTCAGACAGTATGACTCCCAGTGACCTTAGAGGTGGGCGGGCTCAGATACAGTATGACTCCCAGTGACCTTAAAGGTGGGTGGGTCCAGACAGTATGACTCCCAGTGAAAGGTGGGCGGCCCAGACAGTATGACTGGCAGTGACCTTAAAGGTGGGCAGGCTCAGACAGTATGACTCCCAATGACCTTGAAAGTGGGTGGGCCCGACACATTTTTTCTGGGTGTCCCCTGTAACACCAGCGCTAATCTTCATATTACAAGCTCCTCCCAGCTCCGGAGACAGAAGCCAAAACAATAACAGGTTCTCTTCAGTGACCTCAACAGCTTTGCCGATAAAGTTTTTGTTTTGAGCACAGATGACCTGTCTTTGACCTTTGAAGCCGGACTCCGGTGATCAGGAGTGACCTTGTGCGCGGCGTCCCAGAACAATGGACGTCTCTTATAAAATAAAATTAAAAAATTAAAAAAAAGGATCAAGTCTTTGGTCCAGTCGAAAGTTGTTAAACCAACTCGCTGGGATCGTTTTATTGCTAAAGTCCCCTGCTAGTGCAATGCATACCCCCTTCCCGGGAAGGAGGCGGCGGAGGGGCGGGGTCAGGTGATACCTCGGGGGTTGTCCCCCACCAGTCACTTCTTCGGACAGGAGGAGTCTTCCAGTTCATAAAACAGGACGTAGGCCTCGCTGGACTGCACCAGGCTCTCGCTGATGGGCGTCACCCTGCGGACAGGAAGGGGACAGGTGTCAGTGGAAATTTCCCAGAACCCTCTGGGGAAGAGGCGGGCGGAGGCGGGGCTCACCTGGAGTCGTTGTAGGTGTACCAGCCGGACGGGTCCTTGCAGTAGGCGGTGTAGTGGCCGTAGTAGACGCTGCCCGAGTGGTTGCAGAGGGCGTAGAGGTTATACACGGGGCTCCCTGAAATCACAAATCACAGCCGTTACCCGTGGGGGCGGGGGGGATAAAATAACAGGATGTCTGTAATATCACAGGACGTGTGCAGCGATAGTACTGAAACTCCTAAAAGTAAAACTGAATCTAACGTTGGAACTGAAGAGGATCATCATTGGAGAGATTTCCCCTCACTTCCTGTCCCGGAGACATCACTTCCTGTCCCGGAGACAATACAGGAAGTGAGTGATGATCTCTCCAATGTAAAGGAAACTTTTTCACTTCCTGTGTGATGCCACACACAGACAGTGAGCAAAATGGTAGAGGTTCTACCAGGGAGGGTAGAACCGCTTTTTCTGTCCGATTGGGGAGATTTCCCTTCACTTCCTGTTCTGTAGACACAACAGGAAGCAAGAGGCGATCTCTCCAATGTAAAGGGAAACCTTCTCATTACTTCCTGTGTGGTGCCCGAGATAGGAAGTGAGCAAATTTCCTCAAAGGTTATTGTATGATGTAGGGGCGTAGAACTGCTTTTGCTGTCCCACGGGGGAGATTTCCCTTCAATTCCTATTCTGGAGACACAACAGTGAATTGAGAGGCGATCTCTTCAATGTAAGGGAGACCTTCTCTTCACTTCCTGTATGGTGCTGGAGACAGGAAGTGAGCAAAATTTCTCAAAAGGTGTTGTATGATGTAGGGATGGTGAGAGGCGATCTCCTCAATGTAAAAGAAACCTCTTCACTTCCTGTGTGCTGCCTGAGACAGGAAGTGAGCAAAATTTCTCCAACACGAATAAATTCCTTTTAGGTTTTCATTCCCACATGACCCAGCAGGATACAGACGGCAATAAAAACCCAACAAAGGCTAAACCCCTCCCCACCCCCACTCCGTCCAATAGAAAAAGATAGACGTATATATTTTGGCTGCTGGGGTTGGACATTTTGCTCCAGCATTAGATGGTAAGCTCCTCTGGCGAGGATGGAGGGCGGACTGTATTATCTGCAGGTGACTTTGTGATTGGTCGGATCGTAGCAGGTTTCCTAATCCGCCCCTAATCTTGTCAGGCGAGTCCTTGACACCAATACACGCAAATCCCCTTTCACTGCCGGGGTCACCGGGGACACCACACCACCACCGGCTTTACAGCGGGGAAACGCTTCACCGGTACGATATAAATGCAAGAAGTGTTATATCTATAAAGTAAGAGTGCAGGGGTCAGCAGTAGGTAATGCAGAGTGCAGGGGTCAGCAGTAGGTAATGCAGAGTGCAGGGGTCAGCAGTAGGTAATGCAGAGTGCAGGGGTCAGCAGTAGGTAATGCAGAGTGCAGGGGTCAGCAGTAGGTAATGCAGAGTGCAGGGGTCAGCATTAGGTAATGCAGAGCGCAGGGGTCAGTAGAGGTCAGTAGTACGTAATGCAGACTGCAGGGGTCAGCAAGACGTAATGCAGAGTGCAGGGGTCAGCAGTACGTAATTCAGAGTGCAGGGGTCAGCAGTACGTAATGCAGAGTGCAGGGGTCAGCAGTACGTAATGCAGAGTGCAGGGGTCAGTAGAGGTCAGCAGTACGTAGTGCAGAGTGCAGGGGTCAGCAAGACGTAATGCAGAGTGCAGGGGTCAGCAGTACGTAGTGCAGGGGTCAGTAGTACGTAATGCAGAGTGCAGGGGTCAGTAGTAGGTAATGCAGAGTACAGGGGTCAGCAGTACGTAATGCAGAGTGCAGGGGTCAGCAGTAGGTAATGCAGAGTGCAGGGGTCAGCAGTACCTAATGCAGAGTGCAGGGGTCAGCAGTACCTAATACAGAGTGCAGGGGTCAGCAGTACCTAATGCAGAGTGCAGGGGTCAGCAGTACCTAATGCAGAGTGCAGGGGTCAGCAGTACCTAATGCAGAGTGCAGGGGTCAGCAGTACCTAATGCAGAGTGCAGGGGTCAGCAGTACCTAATGCAGAGTGCAGGGGTCAGCAGTACCTAATGCAGCGTGCAGGGGTCAGCAGTACCTAATGCAGCGTGCAGGGGTCAGCAGTACCTAATGCAGAGTGCAGGGGTCAGCAGTACCTAATGCAGAGTGCAGGGGTCAGCAGTACCTAATGCAGAGTGCAGGGGTCAGCAGTACCTAATGCAGAGTGCAGGGGTCAGCAGTACCTAATGCAGAGTGCAGGGGTCAGCAGTACCTAATGCAGAGTGCAGGGGTCAGCAGTACCTAATGCAGAGTGCAGGGGTCAGCAGTAGGTAATGCAGAAGGCAGGGGTCAGTAGTAGTATAATAAAATAGCTGCTGATCCTGCTTGAAATCCAGTGAGCGCATAACTTCCTGTGCTGGACTCTTATCAGTTACATTGTTCCCAGTTATCTCGGAGGACTACAGAACACCTCACAATATGTTATGGAGAAGAAGAGCGGGGGAGGTGTTCTGTCCTAGGGTGACAACGGTACGGATGATTAGCAATTCCAGAAGCCATGTTGGTCATGGCTGTGCGGCGATTGGGCTTCACCGTTGCTCATATCTTTTGCACTTACCGGCCTTCTCGCTGGCGAAGTCCTTCAGGTTGAGTCGGTGTTCGGGGAACTCGACAGACACCAAACTCTTCTTGATTGAAAACCGTGTGGTGGAGAAGCGGTTGAGGTCTGGTGGGCGGGGCCGTTAAGGAAAAACCTCCAGCAGTGTGTGGTCAAGGTGATCAGTTAGTGCCGCCGACAACGCAGTCGCCGCCACAGGCGAGGACCGAAACCCACTGCCAAAAACATCAATGACGGCTGATGACTTTAGGCCCCGCCCACATGAGCAATGCTGTTTCGCTGCGACAACTGGGCGCGGACGCTGTGGCTATCATCCAGTGTTCAAGTGTGTGCGGGGCACATGGACCCTGAGGGAAAGGGGCCCCACTATGCCCTATCACTCACTTCACACCGGGGTAATCACCCAATCCCCTGCATCACGGCTGATCCTATTACCACCCCACCCCCCACAGCACAGATCCCCTGGGGCTCCCTTGCAGCTTCCGGCTTCTCCCACCCCCCCCCCCCCATTAGCTTCAGGGGATTTGACTCCAAAAGTAGATCCCCCTCCCCGGGCTGCTTCGAATTCCCCAGTACATCTACCTCCCTCACCAATCCCCCGATGCCCCCTCCCTGCAGCACTGCTGGCCAGCTTCTCCTTCTCCCCCTCCCACCGGATGGGGCTGCTGGGGACGGGAGATCGGAGTCAGGCTGGAGAGCGAAGGCGGGGCTGGTAAATATGACATGTTCACCAGCCCCCTCCTGAATGAACACAGTGAACGATGCGTACCGATCGCTCCTATGTTAATTCATCACTGAAGCGTAGTAAACAGTTTTCTATGCTTCACTTTGTGAATAAAAAGGGGCCTCTGTACATGGACTACTATTCACTCATCTGCAGTGCAGCTGAGGCTACAGAGAGAGGGATGGAGGATTCTGTGTCCTCAGTCCCTTTCTCAGTCTCAAAAAAAGAGACATTACGGGTCTGTTTAGAGCCCTAATGTTTCACCAACCCCCCCCCCCCCCCCAAAAGGTAAAAAATAAATAAAAAACAACATTGTAAAAAAACAAAACAAAAAAGTAACAGAGAAATATAGACCCCCCCCCCCCCCCAAAAAAAAAACAAAACAAAAACAGAAAATAAACAAAGAATCATACACAAATATAGACCCCCCACCCACCAACAAACTGGTAAGAAATGGTAAAATAAAATAAAAAACAACATTGTAAAAAAACAAAAACAAAAAAGTAACAGAGAAATATAGACCCCCCCCCCAAAAAAAAAAAACAACATTGTAAAAAACAAAAAAGAAACAAAGAATCATAGAGAAATATAGACCCCCCCCCCCCCCCACCAAAAAAATGGTAAAATAAAAAACAACATTGTAAAAAACAAAACAAAAAAGTAACAGAAATATAGACCCCCCCCCCAAAAAAAAAATGGTAAAAAAAACACTATATTGTAAAAAACAAAAAGAAAAAAGAAACAGAGAATCATAGAGAAATATAGACCCCCACCCACCAAAAAATGTTAAAATGGTAAAATAAAAAACAACATTGGAAAAAACAAAAACAAAAAAGAAACATAGAAATATAGACGCCCCCCCAAAAAAAAAAAAAAATGTTAAAAAAACAAACAAAAACACAACATTGTAAAAAACTAAATAGAAACAGAGAATCAGAGAAATGTAGACCCCACCAAAAAAAATGGTAAAATGGTAAAATAAAATAAAAAACAAGATTGTAAAAAAACAAAAACAAAAAAGAAACAGAGAAATATAGACCCCTCCCCCCAAAAAAACACAACATTGTAAAAAACAAAAAAGAAACAGAGAAATATAGACCCCCCCCCAAAAAAAAAATTATAATAAAAAACAACATTGTAAAAAACAAAACAAAAAAGTAAGAGAAATATAGACCCCCCCAAAAAAATAAAAACAAAAACACAACATTGTAAAAAACAAAAACTAAAAAGAAAAAAAAACAGAGAAATATAGACCCCCCCCTCCCCCAAAAAATGGTAAAAGAAAAAAAAAAAAAAAAAGAAACAGAGAAGCATAGAAACAAAAAACAAAAAGCTCCAAGAACCCTCCAGTAAGTTTTACAAACCATAAGGCGGGGACATTTCACGGTGGGCGGGGACATCCCACGGTGGGCGGGGACAGAGCCAGGAAACAAAAAAAAACAACACCTAAAATTCGGGTTCTCCCCCCGGGGTCGGCGATATAAAAGGATACGTAGGACGAGTATTCGGGGGAAGCGCTGGATGGTGAGCTTCTTTGTGCTTTTGGTCTTCTGCCGGCAGCGATCGCAGATCTGTTAAGAGAATAAAAGAAGGGTCGCGGTTAGCCGCTATCGGTAGTGACTCCGCCCCCTACGCTCAAGACTCCGGATACTAAATGAGTTCAGGTGCCCGGAGCTCAGATGTAACACACACACACACTACTAGGACCATCTTGTTCCTTGTGTTAGGAGGAGAGGATTGGCGTCACTGTGATGTTCTGAGATGCTGATTGGCTGGTCAGCTTGTAGCGCCCAACTCCCTAACAACCCAACTCCCTAACAACCCAACTCCCTAACAACCCAACCTCCTAGATAGAACTGCTACAGTAACAGTCTAGTGCCCCATCATTGGTATCAGTGGAAGAAAGGATGACTCATCAATGGTATCAGTTGGAGGAATAGTGCCCCATCATTAGTATTAGTGGAAGGAAGGGTGACTCATCGATGGTATCACTGGAAGGAATAGTGCCCCATCATTGGTATCAGTGGAAGGAAGGGTGACTCATCGATGGTATCAGTGGAGCATGAAGGTGTACAGGACTAGAATGGGCCACATTTATCATAGGAGGGGACCAAGTATAGCAATAACCCCGGCCCCCCTCCCCCTCCCCCACCCTACAGAACTCCACCTAGCTGACAAATGTTCCCTTAGACTTGAATCAGTGACCTATCCCTCGAGACAGCATTGTGTCACTAAATAGGTATATTTTGAACCCGGGGTCTCTCCATAGGTGGTTACTGCATGTCTTACAACACCAGCGCCCCCCTACAGCCCCCCACAAGATCTGAGCCTCTCCCATTGGCCTCAGGAGATATGACAGGAGCCTGTGCAGGCCGCAGGGATACGAGCCAATAACAAGACTCGCTGTGGATTCTCACAGCTCTGCCTTATCAGGTAACATGGGCAGTTATGGCGGCGACCTGTAAACGGGGGGGAGGCGTGTAAACGGGGGCGGCGTGTAAATGTTGGCGGCATGTAAATGGCGCCGAGAGGAACTCACGGGGGCGTTCTCTGAATTTAGTTCCTCCTCCTTGGTGAACAGGCTGAAACAGTCATATAGGGAGACCTTCCCGCCACTGAAACCTTTCTACAGAGACAGGGAAACAAAAGACGGGGAGAGGGTGTCAGGGGGAACAAGGAAAATAATATACATAATGTAATAAATAACGTGTAATATATTATTGGAATATTATAATAATAATGATAAAAAAAACTAATAACATCAACTATAAAAATAATTAGTTAGTAGTTGTAAAAGTCAACGACTACTTCTATTTTAGTATTACTACGTATAATATACGAAATAACAATGTATCATTTTTTATTTTATTATGATAAAAAGAATGTATAATAAACATACTACTACTAATAATAATAAAAAATAAAAATTATATAATAAATATAATACTACTAATATTAAAAATAATATATATATATATATATATATATATATATATATATATATATATATATAATGATCATTTTTTTTATTATTATAATGATGATATTATTATTAAATACTACTACATAGTTATAAGTTATAGTCATAGTTATAACATAATGTATAATTATTATTTTAGTATGATAATAATGTATAATAAACATACTACTAATAATAAAAATATATAAAAAATATAATACTACTAAAATTATATATATATATATATATATATATATATATATATATATATATATATATATATATATATATATACACATACATACATACACACACACATACACATATATCTATTAATGTATAATACTACCAGTACTATTAATGATTGTTAAAATATATAATAAATATAATACTACTACTAAGAATAAAAATAGTAAAATAATATATATTATAATTATAATGTTCAATAATAATAGTAGCACATACTTATAATAATAACAGATCATATAATTATTATTTTAATATACAAATGTATAATACTACCACTATAAATATTAGTAATACATATATATATTAAATCTAATACATAGAAATACATATATATATATATATATTTATTAGATAATTGTAATGGTAAATAATACTTCTACATACTTATAATTGCATAACATATAATAATTTTAATATACTAATGAATAATAATGTAATAATAATAATAAAAATACTACCACCAATAGTAATAAAATATATATATATAAAAAAAATATATACTACTAATAAAATAATATGTATATAATGGTAGATATAATGTGAAATAATAATAATAATACTACTAATACCACCACCAATAGTAATTAAAAATATAATACTACTACTAATAAAATAATATGTATATAAATGGTAGTTATAATGTGAAATAATTATAATAATAATATTATTACTACTACATACTTACAACAATGTATAATAATACTACTACTACTACTAATTTTAATATATATATTTATATTTTTAAATAAAATGATAAATAATAATAATAATAATAATAAGAAGAAGAATACACACTTACAATATTAACGTATCATTATAACATTTTATAAGTTAATATTGTTTATAAAAATTATATATTATAACAATGACCACAGTGGAAAGAAATGGAGAACAAAACCAATTTTTAAATAAAGTTTCATTTCATATCTGATCTTTCCCCTTTGAATGTAGAGTGGGGGGGGGGGGGGGGGGGGGGTCATCACTCACATGCAGCATGCTGGGTGACCCTTCCAGGTATTTATTACTCATAGAGAGACGTCACCCGGAATGCGGGGAAATGTCAGTGACGGGCATCTTGTACATCTGATAGGGAGGGGGGGCGGGGTGTACAGAGACCCCCGCTATCACACCCACACAGTCTGCAGTAACACGTCATGTCTGTGAAGCCCCACTAGAGGGCGCTCCTGTGTACCTTGGGGATAGGGAGGGAGAGATCGCAGAAGACCTCGAACGTCGGTGATCGGTAACCACACGATTGGCACTTAAGGCAACTCTTCAACTGACCCACAAAGAGATCTGCGGAGACGGGAAGGAGACAGACGGACGGGGAGGTTAGGACGGTAAAACTTATACAATAACGCCAACATGGCTGCGCGGATCGCTAAACCAATCAGAAGATGTCATATCCTGATATCCCAGAATTCCACCGGGCAGCCCTGAGCCCATTCTGATCTCTGGTTTACCTCTGACCCCCATCCTCCGGGTGTCCCCGATCTTCTCCTGGACCAAGATGGCCTCCTCTGATTTCACCGCACACTGTGAGCCTCTCACCATGTGCATTAGAAGCTGCAGCAAGTCAGACAGAGCCCCGCCCCATTTCATGGCTGAAGGACGCCCAGCATCATCTAGCCCTTACCACCCCAGTCTGACTGTGCCCCTGGTCCCGCCTCATTCATCAGTTCTTTCAATCATGAAGGCTCAGCATCACATGGGGGCGTTACCTATGCAAATACAGCCTGCCTAGGACCTCCCACTCCTCCAGACTGACACCCTGTCACCAAGGTATTTTGAGATTTGCAAAACTCCTCCCACTGCTTCCAATCATGAAGGCTCAGCATCACATGTGGGCGTTACCTATGTAAATACAGCCTGCCTAGGACCGCCCACTTCTCCAGACTGACACCCGACCATCAAGGCATGCTGATATTTGCATAACCCCTCCCACTGCTTGCATCAGGGCCGAGGGCTCTTGAGAGGAGTGCTGAGGCCGGCTGCCGTGATGTTTTCACTAAGCCCACTACTGGCCCCTCCCACCAGCCATAATCTGCTTGCATTCAACAGAGAAACGCAGAGACCCAGTGATATTGTCACTGCTGGTTATATAGAACTGTCAGAAACTCACCTACAACTTTGCTGTCCTCTCTCTCCAGATATCTTTTCCACATCAGATTGGCTCGTTCGTCGTCACTGTAGAAGATAAACATATCTGTGAGTCAGTTCCTTCCCCCCTTCATCCTATAAATAAATCGGTCCTACCATCCCCCCCCCCACCCCACCATCCCATTCACATCGGTCCTTCCACCCCCCCCCCCCCACCATCCCATTCACATCGGTCCTTCCACCCCCCCACCATCCCATTCACATCGGTCCTTCCACCCCCCGCCCCCCACCATCCCATTCACATCGGTCCTTCCACCCCCCCACCATCCCATTCACATCGGTCCTTCCACCCCCCCACCATCCCATTCACATCGGTCCTTCCACCCCCCCACCATCCCATTCACATCGGTCCTTCCACCCCCCCACCATCCCATTCACATCGGTCCTTCCATCCACCCCCCACCATCCCATTCACATCGGTCCTTCCACCCCCCCACCATCCCATTCACATCGGTCCTTCCACCCCCCATCCTATTCACATCGGTCCTTCCACCCCCCCATCCCATTCACATCGGTCCTTCCACCCCCCCACCATCCCATTCACATCGGTCCTTCCAACCCCCACCATCCAACTCACATCGGTCCTTCCACCCCCCACCATCCAATTCACATCGGTCCTTCCACCCCCCCCACCATCCCATTCACATCGGTCCTTCCACCCCCCATCCTATTCACATCGGTCCTTCCACCCCCCCATCCCATTCACATCGGTCCTTCCACCCCCCCATCCCATTCACATCGGTCCTTCCACCCCCCCACCATCCCATTCACATCGGTCCTTCCACCCCCCACCATCCCATTCACATCGGTCCTTCCACCCCCCACCATCCCATTCACATCGGTCCTTCCACCCCCCCACCATCCCATTCACATCGGTCCTTCCACCCCCCCACCATCCCATTCACATCGGTCCTTCCACCCCCCCCCACCATCCCATTCACATCGGTCCTTCCATCCACCCCACCATCCCATTCACATCGGTCCTTCCATCCACCCCCCACCATCCCATTCACATCGGTCCTTCCACCCCCTACCATCCCATTCACATCGGTCCTTCCACCCCCCATCCTATTCACATCGGTCCTTCCACCCCCCCATCCCATTCACATCGGTCCTTCCACCCCCCCATCCCATTCACATCGGTCCTTCCACCCCCCCATCCCATTCACATCGGTCCTTCCACCCCCCCACCATCCCATTCACATCGGTCCTTCCACCCCCCACCATCCCATTCACATCGGTCCTTCCACCCCCCACCATCCCATTCACATCGGTCCTTCCACCCCCCCCACCATCCCATTCACATCGGTCCTTCCACCCCCCCCCCACCATCCCATTCACATCGGTCCTTCCATCCACCCCACCATCCCATTCACATCGGTCCTTCCATCCACCCCCCACCATCCCATTCACATCGGTCCTTCCACCCCCTACCATCCCATTCACATCGGTCCTTCCACCCCCCATCCTATTCACATCGGTCCTTCCACCCCCCCATCCCATTCACATCGGTCCTTCCACCCCCCACCATCCCATTCACATCGGTCCTTCCACCCCCCCACCATCCCATTCACATCGGTCCTTCCAACCCCCCCACCATCCCATTCACATCGGTCCTTCCATCCACCCCACCATCCCATTCACATCGGTCCTTCCATCCACCCCCCACCATCCCATTCACATCAGTCCTTCCACCCCCCCACCATCCCATTCACATCGGTCCTTCCACCCCCCATCCTATTCACATCGGTCCTTCCACCCCCCCATCCCATTCACATCGGTCCTTCCACCCCCCACCATCCCATCGGTCCTTCCACCCCCCACCATCCCATTCACATCGGTCCTTCCACCCCCCCACCATCCCATTCACATCGGTCCTTCCACCCCCAACCATCCCATTCACATCGGTCCTTCCACCCCCCCACCATCCCATTCACATCGGTCCTTCCACCCCCCACCATCCAATTCACATCGGTCCTTCCACCCCCCACCATCCAATTCACATCGGTCCTTCCACCCCCCGCCCCCCACCATCCCATTCACATCGGTCCTTCCACCCCCCGCCCCCACCATCCCATTCACATCGGTCCTTCCACCCCCCCACCATCCCATTCACATCGGTCCTTCCACTCCCCCACCATCCCATTCACATCGGTCCTTCCACCCCCCCACCATCCCATTCACATCGGTCCTTCCACCCCCCCCACCATCCCATTCACATCGGTCCTTCCACCCCCCCACCATCCCATTCACATCGGTCCTTCCACCCCCCCACCATCCCATTCACATCGGTCCTTCCACCCCCCTATCATCCCATTCACATCGGTCCTTCCTTCCCTCCACCATCCCATTCACATCGGTCCTTCCACCCCCCCCCCCACCATCCCATTCACATCGTTCCTTCCACCCCCCATCCCATTCACATCGGTCCTTCCCCCCCCCCATCCCATTCACATCGGTCCTTCCACCCCCCACCATCCCATCGGTCCTTCCACCCCCCACCATCCCATTCACATCGGTCCTTCCACCCCCCCACCATCCCATTCACATCGGTCCTTCCAACCCCCGCCCCCCACCATCCAATTCACATCGGTCCTTCCACCCCCCGCCCCCCACCATCCCATTCACATCGGTCCTTCCGCCCCCCACCATCCCATTCACATCGGTCCTTCCACCCCCCACCATCCCATTCACATCGGTCCTTCCACCCCCCACCATCCCATTCACATCGGTCCTTCCACCCCGGCCCCCCACCATCCCATTCACATCGGTCCTTCCACCCCCCATCCCATTCACATCGGTCCTTCCACCCCCCACCATCCCATTCACATCGGTCCTTCCACCCCCCACCATCCAATTCACATCGGTCCTTCCAACCCCCACCATCCAACTCACATCGGTCCTTCCAACCCCCACCATCCAACTCACATCGGTCCTTCCACCCCCCACCATCCAATTCACATCGGTCCTTCCACCCCCCGCCCCCCACCATCCCATTCACATCGGTCCTTCCACCCCCCACCATCCCATTCACATCGGTCCTTCCACCCCCCACCATCCAATTCACATCAGTCCTTCCACCCCCCCCACCATCCCATTCACATCAGTCCTTCCACCCCCCCGCCCCCCACCATCCCATTCACATCGGTCCTTCCACCCCCCATCCCATTCACATCGGTCCTTCCACCCCCCACCATCCCATTCACATCGGTCCTTCCACCCCCCACCATCCAATTCACATCGGTCCTTCCACCCCCCACCCCCCGCCCCCCACCATCCCATTCACATCGGTCCTTCCACCCCCCATCCCATTCACATCGGTCCTTCCACCCCCCACCATCCCATTCACATCGGTCCTTCCACCCCCCACCATCCAATTTACATCGGTCCTTCCACCCCCCCCACCATCCCATTCACATCGGTCCTTCCACCCCCCCACCATCCCATTCACATCGGTCCTTCCACCCCCCACCATCCAATTCACATCGGTCCTTCCACCCCCCCCACCATCCCATTCACATCGGTCCTTCCACCCCCCCACCATCCCATTCACATCGGTCCTTCCACCCCCCCACCATTCCATTCACATCGGTCCTTCCACCCCCCACCATCCCATTCACATCGGTCCTTCCACCCCATCCCATTCACATCGGCCCTTCCACCCCCCACCATCCAATTCACATCGGTCCTTCCACCCCATCCCCCCCCACCATCCCATTCACATCAGTCCTTCCACCCCCACCATCCCATTCACATCGGTCCTTCCACCCCCCCCCCCCCCACCATCCCATTCACATCGGTCCTTCCACCCCCCACCATCCCAGTCACATCGGTCCTTCCACCCCCCCACCATCCCACCATCCCATTCACATCGGTCCTTCCACCCCCCACCATCCCATTCACATCGGTCCTTCCACCCCCCACCATCCCATTCACATCGGTCCTTCCACCCCCCACCATCCCATTCACATCGGTCCTTCCACCCCCTACCATCCCATTCACATCGGTCCTTCCTTCCACCCCCCACCATCCCATTCACATCGATCCTTCCACCCCCCACCATCCCATTCACATCGGTCCTTCCTTCCACCCCCCACCATCCCATTCACATCGGTCCTTCCACCCCCCCACCATCCCATTCACATCGGTCCTTCCACCCCCCCCCCCACCATCCCATTCACATCGGTCCTTCCACCCCCCACCATCCCATTCACATCGGTCCTTCCACCCCCCCCCCCCCACCATCCCATTCACATCGGTCCTTCCACCCCCCACCATCCCATTGACATCGGTCCTTCCACCCCCCACCATCCCATTCACATCGGTCCTTCCACCCCCCACCATCCCATTCACATCGGTCCTTCCACCCCCCACCATCCCATTCACATCGGTCCTTCCACCCCATCCCCCCCCCCACCATCTCCCATTCACATTGGTCCTTCCACCCACCATCCCATTCACATCGGTCCTTCCACCCCACCCCCCCCACCACCATCCCATTCACATCGGTCCTTCCACCCCCCCCCCACCACCATTTACATCGGTCCTTCCACCCCCCCCACCATCCCATTCACATCGGTCCTTCCACCCCATCCCCCCCCCCACCATCCCATTCACATCGGTCCTTCCACCCCCCCACCATCCCATTCACATCGGTCCTTCCACCCCCCCATTCACATCGGTCCTTCCACCCCCCCCCACCATCCCATTCACATCGGTCCTTTCACCCCCCCACCATCCCATTCACATCGGTCCTTCCACCCCCCCACCATCCCATTCACATCGGTCCTTCCACCCCCCCACCATTCCATTCACATCGGTCCTTCCACCCCCCACCATCCCATTCACATCGGTCCTTCCACCACATCCCCCCCCCCACCATCCCATTCACATCGGCCCTTCCACCCCCCACCATCCAATTCACATCGGTCCTTCCACCCCATCCCCCCCCACCATCCCATTCACATCGGTCCTTCCACCCCCCCCCCTCACCATCCCATTCACATCGGTCCTTCCACCCCCCCCCCCACCATCCCATTCACATCGGTCCTTCCACCCCCCACCATCCCATTCACATCGGTCCTTCCACCCCCCACCATCCCATTCACATCGGTCCTTCCACCCCCCACCATCCCATTCACATCGGTCCTTCCACCCCCCACCATCCCATTCACATCGGTCCTTCCACCCCCCACCATCCCATTCACATCGGTCCTTCCACCCCCCACCATCCCATTCACATCGGTCCTTCCACCCCCTACCATCCCATTCACATCGGTCCTTCCACCCCCCCACCATCCCATTCACATCGGTCCTTCCACCCCCCCACCATCCCATTCACATCGGTCCTTCCACCCCCCCACCATCCCATTCACATCGGTCCTTCCTTCCACCCCCCACCATCCCATTCACATCGGTCCTTCCTTCCACCCCCCACCATCCCATTCACATCGGTCCTTCCACCCCCCACCATCCCATTCACATCGGTCCTTCCTTCCACCCCCCACCATCCCATTCACATCGGTCCTTCCACCCCCCCACCATCCCATTCACATCGGTCCTTCCACCCCCCCCCCCACCATCCCATTCACATCGGTCCTTCCACCCCCCACCATCCCATTCACATCGGTCCTTCCACCCCCCACCATCCCATTCACATCGGTCCTTCCACCCCATCCCCCCACCATCCCATTCACATCGGTCCTTCCACCCCCCCCCCACCATCCCATTCACATCGGTCCTTCCACCCCCCACCATCCCATTGACATCGGTCCTTCCACCCCCCACCATCCCATTCACATCGGTCCTTCCACCCCCCACCATCCCATTCACATCGGTCCTTCCACCCCATCCCCCCCCCCACCATCTCCCATTCACATTGGTCCTTCCACCCACCATCCCATTCACATCGGTCCTTCCACCCCACCCCCCCCCCACCACCATCCCATTCACATCGGTCCTTCCACCCCCCCCCCCCACCACCATCCCATTTACATCGGTCCTTCCACCCCCCCCCCCACCATCCCATTCACATCGGTCCTTCCACCCCATCATCCCATTCACATCGGTCCTTCCACCCCCCACCATCCCATTCACATCGGTCCTTCCACCCCATCCCCCCCCCACCATCCCATTCACATCGGTCCTTCCACCCCCCACCATCCCATTCACATCGGCCCTTCCACCCCCCACCATCCCATTCACATCGGCCCTTCCACCCCCCACCATCCCATTCACATCGGCCCTTCCACCCCATCCCCCCCCCCACCATCCCATTCACATCGGTCCTTCCACCCCCCACCATCCCATTCACATCGGTCCTTCCACCTCATCCCCCCACCATCCCATTCACATCTGTCCTTCCACCCCCCACCATCCCGTTCACATCGGTCCTTCCACCCCCCACTATCCCATTCACATCGGTCCATCCACCCCCCACCATCCCATTCACATCGGTCCTTCCACCCCCCACCATCCCATTCACATCGGTCCTTCCACCCCCCCCACCATCCCATTCACAGCGGTCCTTCCACCCCCCCCCCACCATCCCATTCACATCGGTCCTTCCACCCCCCCCCCCCACCATCCCATTCACATCGGTCCTTCCACCCCACCATCCCATTCACATCAGTCCTTCCACCCCCCACCATCCCATTCACATCGGTCCTTCCATCCACCCCCCACCATCCCATTCACATCGGTCCTTCCACCCCCTACCATCCCATTCACATCGGTCCTTCCACCCCCCACCATCCCATTCACATTGGTCCTTCCACCACCCCCCCTCCACCTTCCCATTCACATCGGTCCTTCCACCCCCCACCATCCCATTCACATCGGTCCTTCCACCCCCCACCATTCCATTCACATCGGTCCTTCCATCCACCCCCCACCATCCCATTCACATCGGTCCTTCCATCCACCCCCCACCATCCCATTCACATCGGTCCTTCCATCCACCCCCCACCATCCCATTCACATCGGTCCTTCCACCCCCTACCATCCCATTCACATCGGTCCTTCCACCCCCCCACCATCCCATTCACATCGGTCCTTCCACCCCCCACCATCCCATTCACATCGGTCCTTCCACCCCCTACCATCCCATTCACATCGGTCCTTCCATCCCCCCACCATCCCATTCACATCGGTCCTTCCACCCCCAACCATCCCATTCACATCGGTCCTTCCACCATTCCATTCACATCGGTCCTTCCACCCCCCACCATCCCATTCACATCAGTCCTTCCATCCACCCCCCACCATCCCATTCACATCGGTCCTTCCATCCACCCCCCACCATCCCATTCACATCGGTCCTTCCATCCACCCCCCACCATCCCATTCACATCGGTCCTTCCACCCCCCCCCCACCATCCCATTCACATCGGTCCTTCCACCCCCCCCCACCATCCCATTCACATCGGTCCTTCCATCCACCCCATTCACATCGGTCCTTCCACCCCCCACCATTCCATTCACATCGGTCCTTCCACCCCCCCCACCATCCCATTCACATCGGTCCTTCCATCCACCCCATTCACATCGGTCCTTCCACCCCCCACCATCCCATTCACATCGGTCCTTCCATCCACCCCCCACCATCCCATTCACATCGGTCCTTCCACCCCCCCCCCACCATCCCATTCACATCGGTCCTTCCATCCACCCCCCACCATCCCATTCACATCGGTCCTTCCATCCACCCCCCACCATCCCATTCACATCGGTCCTTCCATCCACCCCCCACCATCCCATTCACATCGGTCCTTCCACCCCCTACCATCCCATTCACATCGGTCCTTCCACCCCCCACCTTCCCATTCACATCGGTCCTTCCACCCCCCCCCACCTTCCCATTCACATCGGTCCTTCCACCCCCCACCATCCCATTCACATCAGTCCGTTCACCCCCCCACCATCCCATTCACATTGGTCCTTCCACCCCCCCCAATTTCCCATTCACATCGGTCCTTCCCCCCCCCCACCTTCCCATTCACATCGGTCCTTCCACCCCCCACCTTCCCATTCACACCGGTCCTTCCACCCCCCCCACCTTCCCATTCACATCGGTCCTTCCATCCAGCCCCCACCATCCCATTCACATCGGTCCTTCCACCCACCACCATCCCATTTACATCGGTCCTTCCACCCCCCCACCATCCCATTCACATTGGTACTTCCACCTCACCCCACCATCCCATTCACATTGGTCCTTCCACCTCACCCCACCATCCCATTCACATCGGTCCTTCCACCCCCCACCATCCCATTCACATCGGTCCTTCCACCTCCCCCCACCCCCCATTCACATCGGTCCTCCCCCCCCCCCCCACCATCCCATTCACATCGGTCCTCCCCCCCCCCCCACCATCCCATTCACATCGGTCCTTCCACCCCCCCCCACCATCCCATTCACATCGGTCCTTCCACCCCCCACCATCCCATTCACATCGGTCCTTCCACCCCCCACCATCCCATTCACATCGGTCCTTCCACCCCCCACCATCCCATTCACATCGGTCCTTCCACCCCCCACCATCCCATTCACATCGGTCCTTCCACACCCCCACCATCCCATTCACATCGGTCCTTCCACCCCCCCACCATCCCATTCACATCGGTCCTTCCACCCCCCCCCCCCACCATCCCATTCACATCGGTCCTTCCACCCCCTACCATCCCATTCACATCGGTCCTTCCACCCCCCCACCATCCCATTCACAACGGTCATTCCACCCCCTACCATCCCATTCACATCGGTCCTTCCACCCCCCCACCATCCCATTCACATCGGTCCTTCCACCCCCCACCATCCCATTCACATCGGTCCTTCCACCCCCCCACCATCCCATTCACATCGGTCCTTCCACCCCCCCTCCTCCACCATCCCATTCACATCGGTCCTTCCACCCCCCCCCTCCTCCACCATCCCATTCACATCGGTCCTTCCACCCCCCCTCCCCACCACCTTCCCATTCACATCGGTCCTTCCACCCCCCCTCCCTCACCCACATCAGCCCCCCCCCATTCACAAGAGGGCGTGTTAAGCTGGGAAAGCCCCTCCTCCCCTCCTAAAGACTCCTGGGATGTATGACATCATTTTGGCTTAGGCCAGAAACCAGGAAGTAACTGAATAAAATGTAATACAGAATGATGCTGTAACTGCTCACTTAAGCAAATCTTGAGGCTCCAGGGACATGGGCCGCTTGGCATCAGAGAGGATGCTGGGAGATTTCCTGCACTTCCTGTTGATCTCCACGTGGATCCGGTCCATGAAGAACTTGAGGAATTCCTGAGCGTCCTGCTGGCTGTAAGAGGAGGAAAGAGAGTTTAGGAGGTGGGACTACGGCCTCTTGCCTGCCCGCCCTGTGCCAACTCCCTACAGATGGCAGGAGGAACCAGGGGCATCAATTATTCATCTATTTATCCGCTTGCTAACCGCACAACGTATACAAACATTGCGATTTTCAAGTGTTTGATTGCTTCAGCCATAACCCCAGTATTCTTTTTTTTTTTTTCAGCCGGTGATTCTTTTTCAGATAAAAGCGATCTAAGCAGCTGATTAGCCGCTGGATTGCTTTCAGAAGCTCGCCACCAGCTCACCGGTGTTTCTTGGGCTTACTGTTCTTACCGGCGAACCCCCCTGGAAAATGATCCGACGGTTCGCGCAGCTAGCCATAGAGGTGAACAAGAGACCAAATCATCTCTGATCACCTCTATGATTCTAGGAGGACCGGAGCGACGTCGTGACGTCACTTCCTGTCTAGGGGCGGAAGAAAACACTTTTTTAAATTTTTTTACCACTTAAGCCCCGGACCAATATGCAGCTTAAATAACAGGCCCCTTTTTGCGATTCGGCACTGCGTCGCTTTAACTGACAATTGCGCGGTCGTGCAATGTGGTTTCCAAACAAAATTGACGTCCTTTTTTCCCACAAATAGAGCTTTCTTCTGGTGGTATTTGATCACCTGAGGATCCTGTAATTACAGGAAATGTTTTGGGAACAAAGTAAATGGGATTGGGATTTCCAATGCAGACAAACTTACCATTTGTATGGCGGATGGCGAAATTCCGGCGTATATTAGCCAGGTAATGGAGGAAGAAGAAGGTGACAACGTGAGGTATTTAGCGAAGATTCATTGGGGTGATTTGCTGGACATTCAGCTAAGATTCACCAAGAAAAATGTGAAAATAACTTTGCGGCATATTTTATACAGCAAATGCTGCCAAAAACTGAGGAAGCGTGAATTGCCCATCGAAACCTTTTTTTAACCACTTCAGCCCCCGGACCATTTCGCTGGCCAAAGACCAGAGCACTTTTTGCGATTCGGCACTGCGTCGCTTTAACTGACAATTGTGCGGTCGTGCGACGTGGCACCCAAACAAAATTGACGTCCTTTTTTCCCCACAAATAGAGCTTTATTTTGGTGGTATTTGGTCACCTCTGCGGTTTTTATTTTTTGCGCTATAAACAAAAATAGAGCGACAATTTTGAAAAAAAAAAAAAAAGCAATATTTTTTACTTTTTGCTATAATAAATATCCCCAAAAAATATATAAAAAATTTTTTTCCTCAGTTTAGGCCGATACGTATTCTTCTACATATTTTTGGTAAAAAAAATAAAAATTATCGCAATCAGCATTTGATTGGTTTGCGCAAAAGTTATAGCGTCTACAAAATAGGGGATAGTTTTACAGCATTTTTATTAATGTTTTTTTTTTTTTTTTACTAGTAATGGCGGCGATCAGCGATTTTTTTTCATGACGTCGACATTATGGCGAACACATCGGACACATTTTTTGGACCATTGTCATTTTCACAGCGATCAGTGCTATAAAAATGCACTGGTTACTGTGAAAATGACACTGGTGTATTTTTTCCCAAACTAGCTGCGTTTAAAAAGCTGCTGCACAATTACTGTGCGACATTTAAAAAAATTGCAAAGATCAACATTTTATTCTCTAGGGTCTCTGCTAAAAATACATATATATATTTAGCAGAGACCCTAGAGAATAAAATGTGATTGTTTCAATTTTATATATATTTTTTTAAAATATATATATATATATAAATAAAATGTTTGGGGGTTCTAAGTAATTTTCTATCAAAAAATACAGATTTTTACTTGTAAATAAAATGTGCCAGGCAAGGTCGGGTCTTCAAGTGGTTATTATATGATTTTTTTTATTATTAGGCATTTACATAGTGCTGTCAATACATATCGCACATTCATATCAGTACCTGCCCTCGAAGAGCTTACAATCTAAGGGCCCTAGCTCACATACTAGTGTCAGTTTAGACAGGAGCCAGTTTACCCACCAGCATGTCTTTGGGTGTGGGAGGAAACCAGGGAGAACATACAAACTCCATGCAGATAGTGTCTTGATCTGGATTTAAACCCAGGATCCCAGTGCTGCATGGCAGAGGTCCCAACCACTAAGCCACTGCCCAGCAAGTAACCCATGCAAGCACAGGGAAAACATGCAGACTCCATGCAGGTGGTGTCCTGGTCTGGATTTAAACCCTGGACCCCAGTGCTGCACGGCAGAGGTCCCAACCACTAAGCCACTGCCCAGCATAAAGTTTTTATCATCAAGCGTAACAATCAAAAATCTGTTTCCTCTAAAAGGTAATACAGGTTCTCCTTTTAGGAGTCAAGGATGTAATAACGGTATTGGCAGCCATATTGAAACACTGATGCATTCTGGGTAACAAGACACAACAATAAAGGAATCCAGGCTACTGATTGGACAAATCTGCACTTGTATAGTCATATGACCTAGGACATTAATTGCTGATATTTGTGCTTATGGATGAAGATCTTACCTGTATCCATTAAAGGACGGGACATATTTTTGGAACACCGCTCGTAGACGGGATGGGTTCGCTGCGTCCGGAGCCTCCGGGCTCCACAAGGAGGCGATGACATCAGCGAAGGCTGCAGAGGGAACGAGAACTGAGTTACTGTCTAAAACCGGCTTCCAAAAGCATTAGGGACAACAGCTTTACTAATGCAATCTCTATGAGCCATAGGCTCTGAGGAAGGGGGCGTTGAAACGCGTCGGTCTTTCCATGTACCACTGGTTGTGGTTTGTCTAAGGACACATGAGCTGTGTTGTGTGTGTGTGTGTGTGTGTAATAAATGACCTTCCTTGGAGGCTCAGGCACAGCGGTTGCAGCTCTGTCCAGCAATAGAGCACTGCTATGGTGACCTATTGCTGGCTGATTGCAGAAGCTGCTAGTGACGGCTTGGTGCCAAATACCACAGTATACCTAGAGGTGTCCATGCCACGACGGGTCAGGACTGTTTTGGTGGAAAAAGGGGGACTATTCAATATATGGTGGGTGGTCATAAAGTTATGGTGGATTGGTGTGTTTACACATACAGTATCTCACAAAAGTAAGTACACCCCTCACTCACCTTTTTGTAAATATTTTCTTCTATCTTTTCATGTGACAACACTGAAGAAATGACACTTTGCTACAATGTAAAGTAGTGAGTGTACAGCTTGTATAACGGTGTAAATTTTCTGTCCCCTCAAAATAACTCAACACACAGCCATTAATGTCTAAACCTGCTGGCAACAAAAGTGAGTACACCCCTAAGTGAAAATGTCCAATTAGCCATTTTCCCTCCCCGGTGTCATGTGACTTGTTAGTGTTACAAGGTCTCAGGTGTGAATGGGGAGCAGGTGTGTTAAATTTGGTGTTATCGCTCTCACTCTCTTATACTGGTCACTGGAAGTACAACATGGCACCTCATGGCAAAGAACTCTCTGAGGATCTGAAGAAAAGAATTGTTGCTCTACATAAAGATGGCCGAGGCTATAAGAAGATTGCCAAGACCCTGAAACTGAGCTGCAGCACGGTGGCCAAGACCATCCAGCGGTATAACAGGACAGGTTCCCCTCAGAACAGGCCTCGCCATGGTCCACCAAAGAAGTTGAGGTCACGTGCTCAGCGTCATATCCAGAGGTTGTCTTTGGGAAATAGATGTATGAGTGCTGCCAGCATTGATGCAGAGGGTGAAGGGGTGGGGGAGGGGTCAGCCTGTCAGTGCTCAGACCATACGCCGCACACTGCATCAAATTGGTCTGCATGGCTGTTGTCCCAGAAGGAAGCCTCTTCTAAAGATGATGCACAAGAAAGACCGCAAGACCGCAAACAGTTTGCTGAAGACAAGCAGACTGAGGACATGGATTACTGGAACCATGTCCTGTGGTCTGATGAGACCAAGATAAACTTATTTGGTGTCAGATGGTGTCAGGCGTGTGCGGCGGCAACCAGGTGAGGAGTACAAAGACAAGTGTGTCTTCCCTACAGTCAGCCATGGTGGTGGGAGTGTCATGATCTGGGGCTGCATGAGTGCTGCCGGCACTGGGGGGCTACAGATCATTGAGGGAACCATGAATGCCAACATGTACTGTGACATACTGAAGCAGAGCATGATCCCCTCCCTTCAGAGACTGGGCCGCAGGGTAGTATTCCAACATGATAACCACCCCAAACACACCTCCAAGACCACCACTGCCTTGCTAAAGAAGCCGAGGGTAAAGGTGATGGACTGGCCAAGCATGTCTCCAGACCTAAACCCTATTGATCATCTGTGGGACAACATCCACCAGCTCTGTGATGTCGTCATGGGGGAGGGGAAGAGGACTCCAGTGGCACCCTGTGAAGCTCTGGTGACCTCCAAGCCCAAGAGGGTTAAGGCAGTGCTGGAAAATAATGGCGGCCACACAAAATATTGACACTTTGGGCCCAATTTGGACATTTTCACTTAGGGGTGTCCTGACTTTTGTTGCCAGTGGTTTAGACATTAATGGCTGTGTGTTGAGTTATTTTGAGGGGACAGCAAATTTACACTGTTATACAAGCTGTACACTCACTACTTTACATTGTAGCAAAGTGTCATTTCTTCAGTGTTGTCACATGAAAAGATAGAAGAAAAGATTTACAAAAATGTGAGTGAGGGGTATATATATATATATATATATATATATATATATATATATATATAGTTCCGCAGACAACAAACTTTGCACACTTGTAGAGGAAGAGTGGGGCTACATGTATGCCAAGTTTGGGGTCCAGGGGACCTACGGCAGGCTGGTACCGAGTCCCCAAAATCCGGGAGATCAGGCGCAAAAAGGTGACTCGAGTATAAGCCGAGGGGGGCATTTTCAGCACAAAAAAAATGTGCTGAAAAACTCGGCTTATACTCGAGTATATACGGTATGTGTGTGTATATATATATATATATATATATATATATATATTTTTTTTTTTTTTTAGGAATTAATAATAAAAACATTTGAAAAAAAGTACAATTACATAAATATTCTCGGCTATATTCTGTACTGAAGGCTTAGAAGGGGGAGGGAATCATAATTTCAATGGACTCTATGGCTAGTTTAGAAAAGCCAAGATGGCGGCAACCTGTTCTATTATTAATCCCAAATGCAAAATGATAAAAAGGTGCTTTTAGAAAAAAAAAAAACACACAACGGACGGACTTATTTTGCTAAATATACATTTTGTTGGATATACAGGGAAGCCGGCTGTGAAAGGGGGGAGGGAGGTGTTCCCTTTAAGAACGCCGATTCTTCAACAGCGAAGATTGGCGGGACGCTGGGAGTAAATCCGCCGCTATTACTGGATATGACTTATCTATTTACAGTTCAGGATAAATGGATTACCTGGAAGTGCCTGTGTGTGTGTGTTATGTACAGAAATAGACCATCTGAAATAGCGCTATGCATGATAAAAGACGACGCAGAAAGGCCAATTGTGGAGGAGGAGTTACTTCTAGTGACATCACTGCGCTCTGCGGGGGGGAAATCGATAAAGCTGGATGACGGCCAAGATGACGAGCCCTAATGGACAAAAGGAGGGTTGTGTGCTGTCCTTTCATAAGCCTTTAAATTGTGAGCTGGGGGGTGTGTCAGCGTACTGGGCGGAGCCTCTGGTTAAATGTACAAAAGGTGATATACCTTCAGTGAGCTCCTGCTGTGTCCGGCAGGTTGTGTGTTGCTCGTGGCGATATTCCTGGCGCAGGATGTAATCCCGGAGCGGTTTGGTTCTGCTCAGACATTGCAGGACGGCGCTCAGGAAACACTGAAATGAAAATCAAACCGACATCAATATTGATTATATTATCGGACCTCCATCCTATAATGAAATGACTTATTTTGTGCCCATTATGAGGGGTTCCCACCATCCCTGTGCTGAGTTCCTGGGTCTGTACACCTACTGTGCCCATTATGAGGGGTTCCCTCCATCCCTGTGCCGAGTTCCCGGGTCTGTACACCCGCTGTGCCCATTATGAGGGGTTCCCACCATCCCTGTGATGAGTTCCTCGATCTGTACACCCGATGTGCCCATTATGAGGGGTTCCCACCATCCCTGTGCTGAGTTCCCGGGTCTGTACACCCGCTGTGCCCATTATGAGGGGTTCCCACCATCCCTGTGATGAGTTCCTGGATCTGTACACCCGATGTGCCCATTATGAGGGGTTCCCACCATCCCTGTGATGAGTTCCCGGGTCTGTACACCCTCTGTGCCCATTATGAGGGGTTCCCACCATCCCTGTGATGAGTTCCCGGGTCTGTACACCCTCTGTGCCCATTATGAGGGGTTCCCACCATCCCTGTGCTGAGTTCCCGGGTCTGTACACCCGCTGTGCCCATTATGAGGGGTTCCCACCATCCCTGTGAAGAGTTCCCGGATCTGTACACCCAATGTGCCCATTATGAGGGGTTCCCACCATCCCTGTGATGAGTTCCCGGGTCTGTACACCCTCTGTGCCCATTATGAGGGGTTCCCACCATCCCTGTGCTGAGTTCCCGGGTCTGTACACCCTCTGTGCCCATTATGAGGGGTTCCCACCATCCCTGTGCTGAGTTCCTGGGTCTGTACACCCGCTGTGCCCATTATGAGGGGTTCCCACCATCCCTGTGCTGAGTTCCCGGGTCTGTACACCCGCTGTGCCCATTATGAGGGGTTCCCACCATGCCTGTGCTGAGTTCCCGGGTCTGTACACCCGCTGTGCCCATTATGAGGGGTTCCCACCATCCCCGATTAGGGATCCCTCCATTGAAGTATCCAAGACACATAAGAGGCCACAGGCTGACTTGGCCCACTTATATTTATGAAATATGAATAGGTTTTGGGGGAGGGGCTGTGACCCTTATCCAAGTCTATCAAAAAGCTCACACAAAAAAAAATTCTTACCGTATTACCCAAATTCCGCAGCCCAACATGGCCGGATCCGAGGACAGGAACCCGAGGAGGCTGCAAGGAAGAACAGACAAGAGAAATCAGTCATTTATACAATTCAAACTGCGACCAATCAGATGTAGGAAGACAATCTAACCAATCACAGTCCCGAATCTTCACCCTCTGAGAGGATTCACAGAGCACTCAGGAAAATCTGCGTTATATAATTCCGCTGGAATGACCAGACTGTACCCCACGACTTCAGGACCGCCCCAGAGCATCCTGTGTCATCTGGTGATTCCTAGTGCCCCGTGACTTCAGGACTGCCCCAGAGCAACCCGTGTTATCTAATGACTCCTAGTGCCCCCTGTGTACCCCATGACTTCAGGACCGCCCCAGAGCATCATGTCTCATCTGGTGACTCCTAGTGCCCCTGTGTACCCCAGGACTTCCGGACCGCTCCAGAGCATCATGTGTCATCTGGTGACTCCTAGTGCCCCCTGTGTACCCCATGACTTCAGGACCGCCCCAGAGCATCATGTCTCATCTGGTGACTCCTAGTGCCCCCTGTGACTTTAGGACTGCCCCGGAGCATCCTGTCTCATCTGGTGACTCCTAGTGCCCCCTGTGTACCCCACGACTTCAGGACCGCCCCAGAGCATCCTGTGTCATCTGGTGATTCCTAGTGCCCCCTGTGACTTCAGGACTGCCCCAGAGCAACCTGTGTTATCTAATGACTCCTAGTGCTCCCTGTGTACCCCATGACTTCAGGACCGCCCCAGAACATCCTGTGTCATCTGGTGACTCCTAGTGCCCCTGTGTACCCCATGACTTCAGGACCGCCCCAGAGCATTATGTCTCATCTGGTGACTCCTAGTGCCCCTGTGTACCCCAGGACTTCAGGACCGCTCCAGAGCATCAAGTGTCATCTGGTGACTCCTAGTGCCCCTGTGTACCCCATTGACTTCAGGACCGCCCCAGAGCATCATGTCTCATCTGGTGACTCCTAGTGCCCCTGTGTACCCCAGGACTTCAGGACCGCTCCAGTGTCATCTGGTGACTCCTAGTGCCCCCTGTGTACCCCAGGACTTCAGGACCGCCCAAGAGCATCATGTGTCATCTGGTGATTCCTAGTGCCCCCTGTGACTTTAGGACTGCCCCGGAGCATCCTGTCTCATCTGGTGACTCCTAGTGCCCCCCTGTGGACCCCATGTCTTTAGGACCGACCCAGAGCATCCTGAGTCATCTGACTCCTAGTGAACCCTGTTACTTCAGGACTGCCCCAGAGCAACCCGTGTTATCTAATGACTCCTAGTGCCCCTGTGTACCCCACGACTTCAGGACCACCACAGAGCATCCTGTGTCATCTGGTGACTCCTAGTGCCCCCTGTGTACCCCAAGACTTCAGGACCTCCCCAGAGCATCTGGTGTCATCTGGTGACTCCTGGTGCCCCCTGTATACCCCAAGACTTCAGGACCTCCCTAGAGCATCTGGTGACTCCTAGTGCCCCCTGTGTACCCCATGACGTCAGGACCGCCCCAGAGCATCCTGTGTCATCTGGTGACTCATAGTGCCCCCTGTGTACCCCATGACTTCAGGACCGCACCAGAGCATCCTGTGTCATCTAATGACTGCTAGTTCACCTCCCTGAGAGTTGTGCCCCCATGCAGCCTCCAATATGCTCCCACATCATCTGAACATTCCTTCTCTTAGTACATACAGACCTATGTCCATAAACTCTTTCCTAGAAATACCGGAGTGGTTCTGGAAGGCTTTGCTGTGTGCATTACCTCAGCAGTCATGAGCAGGAGCCCCATCATGGCCGTATGGACCACAGACTCGGAGATATCCACGCCTTTCCCCTGGACTTCCTTCTTGTCAGCCAGCATGTGCTGGAGCTTCTGGGGCAGCTCGACCAAACCGGTCCCCTGCAGCCCAGGCATGGTGCGGCTCTGCGAGGGGGCCAGCCCGTCCTGACTGCTCACCCGTCCTCGGGAGAATGACGGGGATTAAAGGGACAACCTCTCCTCCTCATCATCATCCTTCTCAGAGGATTGTGCCTGGGACTGTTCAAGGTGGATCAGCGAGGAGCTCATCTCCATGGGATTAATTAGCTGTGGAGTCACGCTGCTTTCTCTGCGGACAGGAGGGGATTGTACGCTAGGAGCGCGCGGGGAGCGCAATTTGACCTTGGGGAGGTACACACAGCTGTGTCACCACGCCAACTACCTACCATCTACACACCGATACCATACCCACCATCTACACACCGATACCATACCCACCATCTACACAACGATACCATACCCACCATCTACACAACGATACCATACCCACCATCTACACAACGATACCATACCCACCATCTACACAACAATACCATACCCACCATCTACACAACGATACCATACCCACCATCTACACAACGATACCATACCCACCATCTACACAACGATACCATACCCACCATCTACACAACGATACCATACCCACCATCTACACAACGATACCATACCCGCCATCTACACAACGATACCATACCCGCCATCTACGCACCGATACCATACCCGCCATCTACGCACCGATACCATACCCGCCATCTACGCACCGATACCATACCCACCATCTACGCACCGATACCATACCCACCATCTACGCACCGATACCATACCCACCATCTACGCACCGATACCATACCCACCATCTACGCACCGATACCATACCCACCATCTACGCACCGATACCATACCCACCATCTACGCACCGATACCATACCCACCATCTACGCACCGATACCATACCCACCATCTACTCACCGATACCATACCCACCATCTACACACCGATACCATACCCACCATCTACACACTGATACCATACCCACCATCTACACACCGATACCATACCCACCATCTACACACCGATACCATACCCACCATCTACACAATGATACCACACCTACGATCTACACACCGCGCTGCGGTATATGTCAGAGCTACAAATACAGAAAATGTTCAGGTTTACCGGTGTCGATGATGACGGTCGCCTCTCCTGCGTCTTCGTACCGTTGGCGGTCGGCGTCTCTGTAGTCGGCGAGCTGCAGGCCGGTCGGGCCTGGTGTGAGTCTTTGCTGTCCTTTGCCTCTTGCAGTGCCGGTTTGGTTGCGGTGTTTGCCCGTGCTGGCGTCACTGAGACAGTGCTGGGTTTGCGCGGCGCCTCCACCGCCGGTAAGGAATTCAGCCTCTTTAGCGAGCTGCTCCTTTTCAGCACGGCGGGGTCCAACGGCGGCTTCCTACTGGAGGAGGCGCTCCGCTGCCTGAGCGTCACCCGGGACAATCCTCTGCTGATCTCCTCCACTTTGCTTCCAGCAGAGCTCAGGTCTCCATAGCTCACCGATTTGGACCGGGACAGACTTCCAGTCCTGGGCGCGAGAGGCTGAGCTGGCGGTTTTATGGCGGGAGCGCTGCTGCTGCTGACTGCCAACAAGTGGTCGGCCTTTAGGGGCCCCTTCCTACTGGAGGACTCCGCCCTCTGAGTGCTGCGTCCACGCTCCACCTTGATCTTCTCCTCCAGGACCGGAGGCGGGGGCAGGGGCCGCCGTTTCGGGAGGCCGTGGCTGAAAACCGTGCCGGAGACGGCCGATCGCTCTTGGCTGACGGTACGGAGAGAGGTGAGGATTTTGCCGGCGGTGGGAGGTTGGGAGGTGACCGGTAAGGAGTCGCGGCCCCGCCCAAATCTGGTTTCGCAGACCTGTGGCATCGTGGACCTGATGGGGCGGGGTCCCCCTGAAAAAAAAAAAAAAAAAGAAGCAAAATATATGTTACATTAGTGACCCGTCCAGACATTCAATATAAAATACTTGGCATCCAAAGACAGCACAGGACTTTCACAGTGCTTCATCAACTAGACATGTGCAATTTGTTTCGATTCGAATTCGTTTTAACGAATTTCGACAAATTTGTTACTTCGGAAATATCCGAATTAACGAAAACCTGTTTCATTAAATTTTCAGAATATTCGCAAATTCGAATATCCAGAAATGAAAAAATCCAGAAATTCAAAAGTCCAGAAACTCAAAAATCCAGAAATACAAAAATCGGGAGATTCAAATAACCGCAAATTCAAATAACCGCAAATTCAAATAACCGCAAATTCAAAAATCCGCAAATTCAAATACCGGTAACCGGAAATTCAAATACCGGTAACCGGAAATTCAAATAACCGGAAATTCAAAAATCCGGAAATTCAAATAACCAGACATTCAAATACCGGTAACCGGAAATTCAAATAACCGGAAATTCAAACAACCGGAAATTCAAATAACCGGAAATTCAAATAACCGGAAATTCAAATAACCGGATATTCAAATAACCAGACATTCAAATAACCAGACATTCAAATAACCAGACATTCAAATACCGGTAACAAGACATTCAAATAACCGGAAATTCAAATAACCGGAAATTCAAAAATCCAGAAATCCAGAAATTCAAATAACCGGAAATTCAAAAATCCAGAAATTCAAATATCCGGAAATCCGAAAATAAGAATGAAAATCCGCAAATAAGAACGAAAATCCGCAAATCGGAAATAACTAACTATTAAATTATAGGTATTGGAATTTCCTTTCAATGAATTTCTGGTTATTTGAATTTATGGTTATTTGGCTATTAGTGAACGAATACGAATTTATTCGAAGTTACGAATTATTCAAAATAACGAATGGTGCATCTAAACAAATGGAACGTAACAAATAATAATAATAATAATCATAAAAGCGTTTTATTATTATTCATATTTATTAAATAATTTGTCGGTTCCATTTGTTTAGATGCGCCATTCGTTATTTTGAATAATTCGTAACTGGATAAATTCGTATTCGTTCACTAATAGCCAAATTTGAAAGGAAATTCCAACACCTATAATTTAATAGTTAGTTATTATAATAAATAAAATTAATCACCAATGTCTATTCAGCAGTTATAATAAAATATAGGTAACAATATAAATAAAAATAAATAAAAAAAATGTATAAAGATATGCAGCGCTAGAAATAGTTTGTTATTATTTAGAATTTTCTGATTTTCTATCCTATTTTCTAATTTCAATCAGAACGAATGACCCGAAAACCGGAAAAAACTAAAACGAAAGAAACGGAAAAAAATAACAAATTTTTCGGCAGTGCACGCCTACGTTACCTGAACCCCTCCCAACCGAGAAAATTAAATATGAGACTGTCAGATGTGTCATTCTAAGAACACCCAGAGCAGCGACCCCTATATATTAGTATAGTATTTTCCCACCTGCCCATCACATCTGCCAGGACTTCCATAAAACAAGATGGCGGACTATTTAAAGTCGAAAGGGTGCCAAAGAAGTGAAGGCGTCACCTAAACCCTGAATAAATGTGAATCCCTTGGGGGGGAGGGGGGGTGCCGTTAACCCTTCACTCGCCCTTTATTTTGAGAACGCACCTGGCGCCCACGGCCGCCTAGCTTTGTGTTCTGGGAGCGCGGTGCCCTCAGATCGCTGCGAGTCGAGAGAGCGCCCCCCCCGGGGGGAATTCCTGAGGCCTACAGAAATATAAATGGCAGCTATAAATATGGCGTCCTGCGGGGATTCGCCGCCCTGGAGGGATTAACCCCCGGAGCAGCTGAAGGAGCCGCACTTATTCCGACTGCGACACGCCCTATCCGTCCGTGAGCTGTGCCGTTCTTCAGGCAATGGTGGGTTAAAGAACGCACACCGGGGGGGGGGGGGGGGAGCGATCGGTGAAGGGCTAAAAGATCGGTTCACTTTTGGTGCCGATCACCAGGAGAGGCGTCTCAGGTAAGAGGGAGGAAACGGGGACTGCAAACACTAAAAGGACACTTTAACCCCCTCAGCTCTGGGAGGTATTACCCCCTCTTTTTTTTTTGTCAGCCGCCGAAAAAGTGGTCGGAGCGGCAAATTCACCACCGGATCACTTTTAGCGCCTCTTCTTGGTGGTTTTCAGGTTCAGCGGTTCCAGAAGCCTAAATAATAAAAAAAAAAAAAAAAAATGCAGCGGCTGGTCACAGAGATGTGTGGAGGAAAAATGGCCTCCGCTCATCTCTATGACCTAGGAGGACCGGAGCGACGTCATGACGTCACGTCCAGTTTCAGCCGTACGTAAACAAGGCCATTTTTTTTTTTTAAAGCATTGGATCAATCTTTGTTTACATTTTTTTTTTTTTATCTAATGCTTTATCAGGGGGAGGCGACCTGGAGCCCTCCACCTGTTGTGGAACTACATTTCCCATCAGGCATTGCAAGGCTGGCAGTTACAATGACCCCCAGAGGCATGATGGGACTTGTAGTTCTGCAACAGCTGGAGGGGCCGCCAGGTTGCCTCCCCCTTTGGGAGGAGAGATTTGGAGAGTCTTATAGACCCCAGATCTCTCCATAAAGAGGACCTGTCATCTCTTATTTCTATTACATGAGATCTCCATAAAGAGGACCTGTCATCTCTTATTTCTATTACATGAGATCTCCATAAAGAGGACCTGTCATCTCTTATTTCTATTACATGAGATCTCCATAAAGAGGACCTGTCATCTCTTATTTCTATTACATGAGATCTCTATAAAGAGGACCTGTCATCTCTTATTTCTATTACATGAGATCTCTCCATAAAGAGAACCTGTCATCTCTTATTTCTATTACATGAGATCTCTCCATAAAGAGGACCTGTCATCTCTTATTTCTATTACATGAGATCTCTATAAAGAGGACCTGTCATCTCTTATTTCTATTACATGAGATCTCTATAAAGAGGACCTGTCATCTCTTATTTCTATTACATGAGATCTCTCCATAAAGAGGACCTGTCATCTCTTATTTCTATTACATGAGATCTCCATAAAGATGACCTGTCATCTCTGATTTCTATTACATGAGATCTCTCCATAAAGAGGACCTGTCATCTCTTATTTCTATTACATGAGATCTCCATAAAGAGGACCTGTCATCTCTTATTTCTATTACATGAGATCTCCATAAAGAGGACCTGTCACCTTTTATTTCTATTACATGAGATCTCCATAAAGAGGACCTGTCATCTCTTATTTCTATTACATGAGATCTCCCCATAAAGAGGACCTGTCATCTCTTATTTCTATTACATGAGATCTCCCCATAAAGAGGACCTGTCATCTCTTATTTCTATTACATGAGATCTCTCCATAAAGAGGACCTGTCATCTCTTATTTCTATTACATGAGATCTCCATAAAGAGGACCTGTCATCTCTTATTTCTATTACATGAGATCTCCATAAAGAGGACCTGTCATCTCTTATTTCTATTACATGAGATCTCTCTATAAAGAGGACCTGTCATCTCTTATTTCTATTACATGAGATCTCCATAAAGAGGACCTGTCATCTCTTATTTCTATTACATGAGATCTCTCCATAAAGAGGACCTGTCATCTCTTATTTCTATTACATGAGATCTCTCCATAAAGAGGACCTGTCATCTCTTATTTCTATTACATGAGATCTCCATAAAGAGGACCTGTCATCTCTTATTTCTATTACATGAGATCTCCATAAAGAGGACCTGTCATCTCTTATTTCTATTACATGAGATCTCTCCATAAAGAGGACCTGTCATCTCTTATTTCTATTACATGAGATCTCTATAAAGAGGACCTGTCATCTCTTATTTCTATTACATGAGATCTCTATAAAGAGGACCTGTCATCTCTTATTTCTATTACATGAGATCTCTCCATAAAGAGGACCTGTCATCTCTTATTTCTATTACATGAGATCTCCATAAAGATGACCTGTCATCTCTGATTTCTATTACATGAGATCTCTCCATAAAGAGGACCTGTCATCTCTTATTTCTATTACATGAGATCTCCATAAAGAGGACCTGTCATCTCTTATTTCTATTACATGAGATCTCCATAAAGAGGACCTGTCACCTTTTATTTCTATTACATGAGATCTCCATAAAGAGGACCTGTCATCTCTTATTTCTATTACATGAGATCTCCCCATAAAGAGGACCTGTCATCTCTTATTTCTATTACATGAGATCTCCCCATAAAGAGGACCTGTCATCTCTTATTTCTATTACATGAGATCTCTCCATAAAGAGGACCTGTCATCTCTTATTTCTATTACATGAGATCTCCATAAAGAGGACCTGTCATCTCTTATTTCTATTACATGAGATCTCCATAAAGAGGACCTGTCATCTCTTATTTCTATTACATGAGATCTCTCTATAAAGAGGACCTGTCATCTCTTATTTCTATTACATGAGATCTCCATAAAGAGGACCTGTCATCTCTTATTTCTATTACATGAGATCTCTCCATAAAGAGGACCTGTCATCTCTTATTTCTATTACATGAGATCTCTCCATAAAGAGGACCTGTCATCTCTTATTTCTATTACATGAGATCTCCATAAAGAGGACCTGTCATCTCTTATTTCTATTACATGAGATCTCCATAAAGAGGACCTGTCATCTCTTATTTCTATTACATGAGATCTCCATAAAGAGGACCTGTCATCTCTTATTTCTATTACATGAGATCTCCCCATAAAGAGGACCTGTCACCTCTTATTTCTATTACAAGGGATGTTTACATGGAAAGCAATTTTAAGAGCTGCCTTTCAAATGTCCTCTAAAGAGCGAACCAAGCCAGATTGCTCTTCAGAGGAAGCAGTGGTCTCTCCACAGGCGGTCGGGCACGCCCCCCTCCCTTCCCCCCCTGCTGAGTCAAAGCTCTCCAAAATTAGCAGAGAGCGTGAGTATTGCTGATTGCACTGCTAGAGGTCCGGCTCAGTATAGAGGAAAGGGGGGAGGGGTGTGGAAGCTTCGCAGAGAGACCACTGCTTCCTTCTCTGCAGCATGCTGGCAGGGGGACAGGCTTTCCTACTGAGGAAGGAGGGGGAGGGTTGTGTAGGACCTCTGCAGAGAGACCACTGCTTCCCCCACAACAACAAGGCCCCCTCTTTGCAGCTTGCTGGCAGGGGGGGCGGGCAAGACTTCCTACTTAGGCGAGGGGTGTGTAGGACTAATGGAGAGAGACCACTACTTCCCCCACAACAAGGCCCCCTCTTTGCAGCTTGCTGGGAGGGAGATGGGCATGGCTTCCTACTCAGGAGGGGTGTATAGGACCTCTGCAGAGAGACCACTGCTTCCCCCACAACAACAAGGCCCCCTCTTTGCAGCATGCTGGGAGGGAGAGGGGCAGGGCTTCCTACTCATGAGGGGTGTATAGGACCTCTGCAGAGAGACCACTGCTTCCCCCACAACAACAAGGCCCCCTTTTTGCAGCATGCTGGCAGGGCTTCCTACTCAGGAAGGGGGGGGGTGTAGGACCTCTGCAGGGAGACCTCTCCTTCCTTCTTTGCAGCATGGGGGGGGGGAATTCCTACTCAGGACGGGTGTGTAGGACCTCTGCAGAGAGATCACTGCTTCCCCCACACCAAGGCCCCCCTCTTTGCAGCATGCTGGGGGAGGGGACAGGTCGGTATACACTGGTGGGGGGGGGGTCTCATTCTGTGTCGCACACGGAAGGGTTAATGCTCACACACCGCACAGGGTAGGGGGGAGGGTGTAAACACTCACCGGGGCTGGGGGTGCAGGTCATACTGCACACCGGGAGGGGGACGGCTGTCCGGTGACGGGCGGCTCCGCTCTGCTCTCACATGTACGGCGGTTGTCCATAGTCACCGTGTGTTAGTAAACCGTCTCCTGCCAGGGGCCAACATGGCGGACTCGGCTTCCCCAGCCCGCACTTCGCATGGACAGGGGGCCATCCCGAGCACACTGCGCCTGCGCACAGGTTGGACTGAACCACTGAGCTGAAGTAGGGGGGTAATCCCTTATAGATTACGAAAAGGGAGTGGAGGGTACTCCCTTACAGATTATGGGAGGGGTGTTTAGAATCACCCGGCACCGCTATTACACAGGAGGATTAGATATCCCACCGGAGCGATACCGGGCACCGATACCCCCTGTCCACCCCCCCCGGCATCACTATGATGGTACAGTCCAGGGCGCCGCTCTGTTTATATTTACAATGGAGGATGTGACTGAAAATTATATTATGAGCGATCAATAATGTACAGATCACCAATGTACAGATCACCAGGGGTCAGAGGTCACCCATCTCTATACAGAGGGGGTCAGAGGTCACCCATCTCTATACAGAGGGGGTCAGAGGTCACCATCCATATACAGAGGGTTTCAGAGGTCACCAATCTATATACAGAGGAGAGGGGTCAGAGGTCACCCATCTCTATACAAAGGGGGTCAGAGGTCACCATCCATATACAGAGGGTTTCAGAGGTCACCAATCTATATACAGAGGAGAGGGGTCAGAGGTCACCAATCTATATACAGAGAGGGGTCAGAGGTCACCAATCTATATACAGAGAGGGGTCAGAGGTCACCAATCTATATACAGAGGGGTCAGAGGTCACCAATCTATATACAGAGGGGTCACTGATCTATATACAGAGGGGATCAGAAGTCACCACTCTATATACAGAGGTCACGATATATACAGAGGGGGTCAGAGGTCACTGATCTATATATAGAGGGGTACGGATCTATATACAGAGGGGTCAGAGGTCACCAAACTATATAGAGAGGGGGTCAGAGGTCACCTATCTATATACAGAGGGGGTCAGAGGTCACCCATCTATATACAGAGGGGGTCAGAGGTCACCCATCTATATACAGAGGGGGTCAAAGGTCACCCATCTATATACAGAGGAGAGGGGTCAGAGGTCACCCATCTATATACAGAGGAGAGGGGTCAGAGGTCACCCATCTATATACAGAGGAGAGGGGTCAGAGGTCACCCATCTATATACAGAGGAGAGGGGTCAGAGGTCACCCATCTATATACAGAGGAGAGGGGTCAGAGGTCACCCATCTATATACAGAGGAGAGGGGTCAGAGGTCACCCATCTATATACAGAGGAGAGGGGTCAGAGGTCACCCATCTATATACAGAGGAGAGGGGTCAGAGGTCACCCATCTATATACAGAGGAGAGGGGTCAGAGGTCACCCATCTATATACAGAGGAGAGGGGTCAGAGGTCACCCATCTATATACAGAGGAGAGGGGTCAGAGGTCACCAATCTATATACAGAGGAGAGGGGTCAGAAGATACAGTCTATATACAGAGGTCATGATATATACAGAGGGGGTTAGAGGTCACTGATTTACATACAGAGGGGGTCAGAGGTTACCAATTTATATACAGATGGGGTCAGAGGTCACGATCTATATACAGAGGGGGTCAGAGGTCACCCATCTATATACAGAGGAGAGGGGTCAGAGGTCACCCATCTATATACAGAGGAGAGGGGTCAGAGGTCACCCATCTATATACAGAGGAGAGGGGTCAGAGGTCACCCATCTATATACAGAGGAGAGGGGTCAGAGGTCACCAATCTATATACAGAGGAGAGGGGTCAGAAGATACAGTCTATATACAGAGGTCATGATATATACAGAGGGGGTTAGAGGTCACTGATTTACATACAGAGGGGGTCAGAGGTTACCAATTTATATACAGAGGGGGTCAGAGGTCACGATCTATATACAGAGGGGGTCAAAGGTCACCCATCTATATACAGAGGAGAGGGGTCAGAGGTCACCAATCTATATACAGAGGAGAGGGGTCAGAGGTCACCAATCTATATACAGAGGAGAGGGGTCAGAGGTCACCAATCTATATACAGAGGTCATGATATATACAGAGGGGGTTAGAGGTCACTGATTTACATACAGAGGGGGTCAGAGGTTACCAATTTATATACAGATGAGGTCAGAGGTCACGATCTATATACAGAGGGGGTCAGAGGTCACAATCTATATACAGAGGGGGTCAGAGGTCACAATCTATATACAGAGGGGGTCAGAGGTCACCGCTCTATATACAGAGGTCACGATATATACAGAGGGGGTCAGAGGTCACTGATCTATATATAGAGGGGTACGGATCTATATACAGAGGGGTCAGAGGTCACCGATCTATATTGAGGGGTTTAGAGGTCAGTAATCTATAAACAGAGAGGTCACCGATCTATATACAGAGGTCACCCATCTATATAGAGGGGGTCAGAGGTCACCCATCTATATACAGAGGGGGTCAGAGGACACCATCCACATACAGAGGGGGTCAGAGGTCACCATCCACATACAGAGGGGTCAGAGGTCACCAATCTATATACAGAGGAGAGGGGTCAGAGGATACAGTCTATATACAGAGGGGGTTAGAGGTCACCGATTTACATACAGAGGGCTCAGAGGTCACCGATCTATATACAGAGGGGGTCAGAGGTCACGATCTATATACAGAGGGGGTCAGAGGTCACGATCTATATACAGAGGGGGTCAGAGGTCACCACTCTATATACAGAGGGGGTCAGAGGTCACTGATCTATATACAGAGGGGTACGGATCTATATACAGAGGGGTCAGAGGTCACTGATCTATATACAGAGGGGGTTAGAGGTTACCAATTTATATACAGAGGGGGTCAGAGATCACCACTCTATAGACAGAGGTCACGATATATACAGAGGGGGTCAGAGGTCACTGATCTATATACAGAGGGGTCAGAGGTCACTGATCTATATACAGAGGGGGTTAGAGGTTACCAATTTATATACAGAGGGGGTCAGAGATCACCACTCTATAGACAGAGGTCACGATATATACAGAGGGGGTCAGAGGTCACTGATCTATATACAGAGGGGTACGGATCTATATACAGAGGGGTCAGAGGTCACTGATCTATATAGAGGAGGTGTTTAGAGATCAGTAATCTATAAACAGAGAGGTCACCCATCTATATACAGAGGGGGTCAGAGGTCACCATCCACATACAGAGGGGGTCAGAGGTCACCATCCACATACAGAGGGGGTCAGAGGTCACTATCCACATACAGAGGGGGTCAGAGGTCACCAATCTATATACAGAGGAGAGGGGTCAGAGGATACAGTCTATATACAGAGGTCACGATATATACAGAGGGGGTTAGAGGTCACCGATCTATATACAGAGGTCACCGATCTATATACAGAGGGGTTAGGAGGATCACCGCTCTATTTACAGAGGGGGTCATAGGTCACCAATCTATAGACAGAGGGGGTCAGAGGTAACCAATCTATATACAGAAGGGTACTGATCTATATACAGAGGGGTCAGAGGTCACCGATCTATATACAGAGGGGTCAGAGGTCAGTAATCTATATACAGAGGGGGTCGGAGGTCACTGATCTATATACAGAGGGGGTCAGAGGTCAGTAATCTATATAGAGATGTCAGTAATCTATAGACAGAGGGGTCAGAGGTCACAATATATACATAGGGGTCAGAGGTCACGATATATACAGAGGGGTACTGATCTATATACAGAGGGGTCAGTAATCTATATACAGAGAGGTCACTAATCTATATACAGAGGGGGTCAGAGGTCACCAATCCATATATAGATGAGGTCACGATCTATATACAGAGGAGTCCGAGGTCACCAATCTATATACAGAGGAGTCAGAGGTCACCAATCTATATATAGATGGGGTCAGAGGTCACGATCCATATACAGAGGGGGTCAGAGGTCATGCTATATATAAAAAAGGAGTCAGAGATAACCAATCTATATACAGGAGGGGTCAGAGGTCACCAATCTATATACAGAGGGGTCAGAGGTCACCGATCTATATACAGAAGGGTCAGAGGTCACCGATCTAAATACAGAGGGGTCAGAGGTCACCAATCTATATACAGAGGAGTCAGAGGTCAGTAATCTATATAGAGAGGTCACCGATCTATATACAAAGGGGTCAGAGATCATTCAGGTCCACTGACCTACATATGAAGGGGTCAGAGGTCACATTGGACACTTCCTGTCCTGAAAATTCAACCCTTTCCCTTTGGCTACAGTTGGCCTTCGGTGGTCTATGTACTCTGATGGGATCTATGGTGTCACCTCCAAACCCGTACACTTCTCACCCACAGCCAAGCATCTAGAATTGGCTCTGCTCTGCTCCTGCACGAGAGAGATGCATGATCCAAAATCTGCCCAAATCTCCTCCGATGTAATAACGGCACAGAACACAGACCAGGTGAGCAGAACAGAAAATTTATTACACAAAATAGATGGTCGGTGGGGCAGTTTTGGGTACAAATATGATAAATAAATAGCAGATACTAAAGAGTTGGAGTTGGCTGCTGGCCTTCGGGGTCTCATATCGGCGACGCGATTGGCTGGTTGGTGGTCCCCGGGTCACGAATTGGGGAGGTGATTGGCTAGGCGTTTACCCCCGAGTCTTGTATTCGGGGGTGTAATTGGCTGGTTAGTGGCCCCCGGGTCTTGTATCAGGAAAGCGATTGGCTGATCCTTTGTCCCCCGGGTCTTGATTGGCTGGAATCTCATCCTCAATTGTCCTTATGTTTGATTAATCCTTTGCTGATCAGGTCGGGAATTTCCACCGCCAGCCATGGGCCCAGCTGAGAGACGGAGAGGAAAGAGTTACCAGGAGTGCCGGGAATCTCCGGGACCGGGAGAAGGAAATTGTAAATACACAAAAATTTGGTTTGGACAGACACTGCACCCGGGCCGGAAACAGAGCACTGAAAACCGGGCCGGAAACAGAGCTCTGAAAACCGGGCCGGAAACAGAGCTCTGAAAACCGGGCCGGAAACAGAGCTCTGAAAACCGGGCCGGAAACAGAGCTCTGAAAACCGGGCCGGAAACAGAGCACTGCAAACCGGGCCGGAAACAGAGCACTGCAAACCGGGCCGGAAACAGAGCACTGCAAACCGGGCCGGAAACAGAGCACTGCAAACCGGGCCGGAAACAGAGCACTGCAAACCGGGCCGGAAACAGAGCACTGCAAACCGGGCCGGAAACAGAGCATTGCAAACCGGGCCGGAAACAGAGCACTGCAAACCGGGCCGGAAACAGAGCACTGCAAACCGGGCCGGAAACAGAGCACTGCAAACCGACCAGCAATACTTCAGGTCTTCGGTCTGTACTGAAGATCGATGGGTCAGCATGGGAGTCAGGGAACTAGCATTACAATGATGGAGTCTGATCAGTGAAGCAGGGGAGACTGAGGAAGTACTTCCTCCTGCCTGCAGCAGAGTGATGACATCATCTCAGCCTTTCATGATAAAAGGTGGAGCTCTTCTGAACTAGGATATTAGGGATGTCAGGGACTTCTCCGTGTACTGATTGGTCCTCTTCACCAATACTCACCCCTAAAGCCATGAGATGGGCCAGGCCGAATCTTGGTACGTTCCGAGCCCACAGGGGTTTGAAGTGTTCCGTCAGGCAGATCTTCCCTCCTCTATGGAGGGAAATAAAACATATTACAAGCTGGCAGGAGGAAGGAAGCCTTCACTGGGCGCATGCTGAGTACAAGCTGTTCTTCTTGAAAATACACTCAGAGTTCCCCTTTAATGACCACACATGGTCTTCAGTGTGCCAGTCATGGTCACCCCCCCCCCCTCCCCCCTTACCTGAACATCTTCGCCGTCTTGCCATCCAGCTCCGGAAGGGCGATTTCCGGGGCCGTGGCCGGGTAAGTGACCGGAATCTAAACCGAGGAGACAAAAATAGGATTATCATCTGCAGATTCAACATATAAACCTGAAAAAGGTAAGTTATTGTTATCTGCAGCCTTGGGACCGTTCCTCATCATGATCTCTGTTACTTCTGTTCTGTCACCTGCAGCGTTGCGGCTACAAAAGTGACACCCCCACCCTCTCACTTTCTGTACTGGTGACACCCTCCCACCTTCTAACTTCCTGTCCTGGTGACACCTCCCCCACCTTCTCACTTCCTGTCCTGGTGACACCCCCCCACCTTCTCACTTCCGGTCCTGGTGACACCCCCCCCACCTTCTCACTTCCCATCCTGGTGACACCCCCTCACCCTCTCACTTCCCGTCCTGGTGACACCCCCCCACCTTCTCACTTCCGGTCCTGGTGACACCCCCCCACCTTCTCACTTCCGGTCCTGGTGACACCCTCACCCTCTCACTTCCCGTCCTGGTGACACCCCCCCCACACCTTTTCACTTCCCATCCTGGTGACACCCCCCCCCCACACCTTCTCACTTCCCATCCTGGTGACACCCTCACCCTCTCACTTCCCGTCCTGGTGACACCCCTCCCCACCTTCTCACTTCCCGTCCTGGTGACACCCCCCCACCTTCTCACTTCCCACTTCCCATCCTGGTGACACCCTCACCCTCTCACTTCCCATCCTGGTGAAACCCTCACCCTCTCACTTCCCATCCTGGTGAAACCCTCACCCTCTCACTTCCCATCCTGGTTATACCCCCAACCTCCCACGTCCTGTTCTGGTGACACCCCCCATCATTTTACTTCCTGTCCTGGTGACAACCCACCTTCTCACTTCCTGTGCTGTTGTCACCAAGAAGGTATGACAGGCAGATCTTCTCTTACTGATTGTCTTTCTACACCTGACCAGCCCCTCCCCCCACACCTTCCAGCCCCTCCCATTTCCTCCTGATAGGTATCAGGGATTGGATGATAAATTTGCTGCTCTGGTCCAAACCATGAAAATTTAAAATTTTCCAGAACCACTCACATCAAACTCCACATCAAACTCGTACTTCAGCAGCTCGTGGATGTACCAGCATTTCCCGAACCACCTGCAACACAGCGAGGGGGGGAGGAGAGCCCGTTATACCTTCACAGCGTCAACCAGCGTGGGAGGCGGAGCTTCTGCCAGCAGTCCCACCCACATCTCACCTGGTGCCTTCTTTATTCGACTCCAACCTGAACCAATCATTGTCCGCCTTCTTGTTGGTCTCCACGTACTGCAGGGGGCAAAACAGGAAACGAATTACAAATATATACAGCCAATCACATAGAAGGAAAGTCCCTGTGGGGGGGGGAGGAGGAGCTTTAAGATGTACCTGTTTCAATCTCTAGTTTAGGCCAAGAAGTGAGAGGGTTGGGGAAACTAGACATCCTTTCACCCAGGGCAAAGACCCAGGGCAGTGGGCGGTGTCAGTAGAGGAGTGGACGGTGTCAGTAGGGCGGAGGACGGTGTCGGTAGGGCGGAGGACGGTGTCGGTAGGGCGGAGGACGGTGTCGGTAGGGCGGAGGACGGTGTCGGTAGGGCGGAGGACGGTGTCGGTAGGGCGGAGGACGGTGTCGGTAGGGCGGAGGACGGTGTCGGTAGGGCGGTGGACGGTGTCGGTAGGGCGGTGGACGGTGTCGGTAGGGCGGTGGACGGTGTCGGTAGGGCGGTGGACGGTGTCGGTAGGGCGGTGGACGGTGTCGGTAGGGCGGTGGACGGTGTCGGTAGGGCGGTGGACGGTGTCGGTAGGGCAGAGGGACGGTGTCGGTAGGGCAGAGGGACGGTGTCGGTAGGGCAGAGGGACGGTGTCGGTAGGGCAGAGGGACGGTGTCGGTAGGGCAGAGGGACGGTGTCGGTAGGGCAGAGGGACGGTGTCGGTAGGGCAGAGGGACGGTGTCGGTAGGGCAGGGGGACGGTGTCAACTAATCGTTTATGAAAATAAGACAAGAAAGGAAGTGAGAGGGTGTCGTTGTCACCAAGACAGGAAGTGAGAAGGTGTCGTTGTCACCAGGACAGGAAGTGAGACGGGGTGTCACCAGAACAGGAAACGAGAGGGTGAGGGTGGTGTCACCAAGACAGGAAGTGGACGGCTGATCTAAATCATATTGCAGGGTGTATAGTCATGTTCTGACCAATCATATTGCAGGGTGTGTAGTCATGTTATGACCATTATAAATCAGATTCCAGGATTTGGCTTCCTAGGTAATACTATGAGAGGCTCCCCCTCCTCACACCTTCTGCACCCCGGAACCTATGAGACGCTCCTCATCCCCGGGGGGAACATTACAGAGGGCGCACCTCCCCCTCCCACACACCTTAATGAGGGTCTGGTACTCCTCCTTCAGCCGCTGCACCCACAGCTCCTTATCCCGCGGGCTGGCCCCGGTCTTCAGCAGCGGGATCTCCGACACCACCCGGCGTGTAGCCTCGTCCACCATGATGGCTGGCGAGAGGAGGAGGAGAGACCGGAAGTGTCTGTCATGTTAGCTTGAGGCCGGCGCCGCCATCTTGGCTACTGGCAACAGAAGTTTCTCGTAAACTTTCACCTGTTCTGACAGAAATTTTCGAAAATTATGGTGCCAGCCCGGCTGCAAACGAAAGAGGGACCTGGAGCCATCCTAAATAAATGACAATAAAGCTTGAATTGTGCTGCCCTGAGGAAGCCTGCAGATCACTCTGGCGAAATGCGTCAGTGGTTGATGCGCCTTTGTCAAAACACATGGTTGAAGCGCGCAATTTGGATTCTTGACTACAATTTGGCTGGTTGTGTCCTGATAGAAGATTTCCAGCATATCCGGGGTTACCTGGAGCATGGGGATATGGACAGCTATTGCGTTATTGGCGTTACCATGGCAACGCCTTTCTTTTTTTAATCACTCTATGCACTCTGAGCTCTGACCTCTGCGTAGTGACGTCACCCGTTCCTCCCGGAGGTGTCGAAGGCCCGCCACCTGAGGTAATTTTTCTTAATTTTGAGTGAACGGATTGTTTACAAATAGCATTGTGTTTGGGAGTACGATGAGGGGGGGGGTTAGGACCCCTGTCAGTTTTTTTTTCTGCTATCCAGGGGCTCTATTAGAGAGACTTCCCCTCCGGGCCATTGAGGTGTGCAGCTTGGAAAATCAGCTTTTTGACAGCCCGTTCACCCCATTTCTAAACAAAGTAGGCAATTTTATTTAAAAAAATCACCTCTGGTTGACGTCACTACGCCTTCTGAGGAGCTCAAAATCCCACCAAAATGCTCTCCGGACCATTCCGAGCTCCGAGCTCTGCGTGGTGACGTCACCCATTCCTCCCGGAGGTGTCGAAGGCCCCCCACCTTAGGTAATTTTTTCTTAATTTTGGGTGAACGGATTGTTTGCAAATAGCATTGTGTTTGGGGGTAGAATGAGGGAGGGTTAGGACCCCTGTCAGTTTTTTTTCCCCTGCTATCCAGGGGCTCCATTTGAGAGAATTCCCCTCCGGGGACAACTGCATCGGCAGTTGAAGCGCGAAGCTTGGAAACCCCCCCCCCCCCCCCATTTGTAAACGAACTGCCCAATTTTTTTAAATACCTTAGGTGGCGCCCGTCGACACTTCTAGATGATGTCACTACCCCTTCTGACAGAGCCAGGAGCTTGAAAAAATGCTCTGCGGACCAACCCAAGCTCCGACCTCTGCGCAGAGACGTCACCTATTCCTTACAGAGGTGTCGGAGGCCCCACCTGACGTAATTTATTCTTAATTAAAAAAAAAATTACCTCAAGTGGCGCCGCCGTCACTTCAGGGCGCCGCCGACACCTCTGGATGACGTCACCACATCTTCTGACAGAGCCAGGAGCTCAAAATCCAGTCAAAATGCTCCAGTCCATTCTGAGCTCCGTAACGTCAACTGTTCCTTCTGGAAGTGTTGGAGGCCCCCCCACCTGAGGTGATTTTTTTTTTTCTTCATTTTGAGTGTATGGATTGTTTACAAATAGCATTGTGTTTGGGGGTAGGATGGGGGAGGGTTTGGACCCCTGTCAGATTTTTTTTTCCTGCTATCCAGGTGCTCCATTAGAGAGATTTCCCCTCCGGGGACAACTGCGTCGTCAGTTGAAGCGTGAAGCTTGATAAGTCGGCTTTTTTGACAACCCCTCCCCCCATTTGTAAATTAACTGCCCAATTATTTTTTTTTAAATACCTCAGGTGGCGCCCGCCAACACTTCTAGATGATGTCGCTATGCCTTCTGACAGAGCCAGGAGCTCGAAATCCCACCAAAATGCTCTCGGGACTATTCAGAGCTCCGACCTCTGCGCAGTGACGTCACCTATTCCTTACAGAGGTGTCGGAGGCCTTCCACCTTAGGTAATTTTTTCAACATTTTGGGAAGGGTTAGGACCCCTGTCAGTATTTTTTTCTGCTATCCAGGGGCTCCATTCGAGAGGTTCCCCTCCTGGGGCAACTGTGTTGGCTGTTGAAGTGTGCGGCTTAGAAAATCAGCTTTTTTGACAGCCCCTTCCCCATTTCTAAGCAAATTGGGCAACATTTAAAAAAAAATCACCTCAGGCACTTCTGGGTGACGTCACCACGCCTTCTGACAGAGTCAGGAGCTCGAAATCCCACCAAAATTATCACCCTGAGCTCCAGCCTCTGCGCGGTGACATCACCCGCTCCTCCCGGAACTGACGGTGGCCCCACCTGAGGTAATTTTTTCCTCATTTTGGGTGAACGAATTGCTTACAAATAGCATTGTGTTTGGGGCTAGAATGGGGGAGGATCTTTTTTTTTTTTCTGCTATCCGGGGACTCCATTCGAGAGATTTCCCCTCCGTTGGCAGTTAACTCATGCGACCTGGAAAATCTGTTTTTTTTTTTTTTTTTTTCTTTTTTTTGACAGCCCCTCCCTCCATTTCTAACCAAACCACCCATTTTTTTTTTTTTCAAAAATTACCCCAGATGGCCCCTACAACATTTACGGGTGACATCACCAACGGAGCTGGTAGCTCGAAACCCCACCAAAATGCACTCCAGACCATTTTGAGCTAGAAGGCGCAATGACGTCACTCATTCCTTCTGGAAGTGGTGAAGGCCCGTCTGAGGTACATATTTTTTCTTAATTTTGGGCAAACCATTTGTTTATAAATAGTTTTATGTTGGGGCGGAGGGTAGGGTTTAGTGGCTGTCATGGAAACCCAACCTTTCTACCCCATAAATGGTCCACTTTGACTTGATGGTGATCCGCCATCTTGAAATGAAAAAGTTTAACCCTTTACAGTTTTTATTTTTTTTATTTTTTTTACCATATGAATCCCATTAGAAAAATTTCCTTTCACTTCCTGTCCCATACCCATAAGAGGAAGTGAGAGGAAAACCTAGTTGTCGCCAGGGTCACCAGTGTCGGAGGACTCTCCTGGTGACAACTCAAAATTTGGGATTGATAACAGTCACCAGGGCAATACAGAGTGGGGTGACGCTACCATTTGCCATCTGTGTCCCCGTTTGGGAGATTTCCCTTCAGTTCCTGTCTCATAGCCACAACAGGAAGTGAGAGGAAAACCTAGTTGTCACCAGGGTCACCCCAGTTGGAAGATTTCACCTCTATTCCTGTCCTGGTGGCAACTAAAAATTTGGGATTGATAACAGTCACCAGGGCAATACAGAGTGGGTGAGTCTACTATTTGCCATCTGTGTCCCCTTTCGGAAGATTTCCCTTCACTTGCTGTCCTATAGCCACAACAGTAAGTTAGAGGAAATCCCTCCAAAGTGAGGGACCCTCCAGAACGAAGCCTTGCAAGGCAAGTAAAACCTGACAGTGGATCCAATCGTTCGCCATGAAGAAATACGTGTTGGCTTTAGAGACAGGTCAGTGGGCACATTTTTGTGCAATTTTTGTCATGGGCTTTGCACAATGACAATGCATTTGTTTAGCCAATGGCAATGAGGCGTTTTATCATTATTATAGTTCCTCGAGGGCGGGGCTGAATGGTGGAAGAGGACATATTAGGGCTTGTTTCGACTCGTGTTATGCTCCATATAATGTGCTCATGCTGTTTACTTTTTCTTGAACTTTATTAAAACCTCACAAAATGCATTTTATCCAGTCTATATAAGAATACTTTACTAGTATCTTTTAATGTTAATATCCATGTTTCGGGATCTCAAATCTTCTTATATACCTGGATTTAGGAACTGCAGCACTTACTATATTTGTTCTATTTTATTCTATTCTGTTTTATTCTATTATTTTTGTCCTCTGTCTTCATCACACCCTGGAGGATGTCCCCTGTCTTCATCCCACCCAGGAGGACATCCTCTGTCTTCATCTCACCCAGGAGGACATCTCTGTCTTCATCTCACCCAGGAAGATGTTCTCTGTCCTCATCCCACCCAGGAGGACGTCCTTTGTCCTCATCCCACCCAGGAGGACGCCCTTTGTCCTCATCCCACCCAGGAGGACGTCCTTTGTCCTCATCCCACCCAGGAGGACGCCCTTTGTCCTCATCCCACCCAGGAGGACGCCCTTTGTCCTCATCCCACCCAGGAGGACGCCCTTTGTCCTCATCCCACCCAGGAGGACGCCCTTTGTCCTCATCCCACCCAGGAGGACGCCCTTTGTCCTCATCCCACCCAGGAGGACGTCCTCTGTCCTCATCCCACCCAGGAGGACGTCCTCTGTCCTCATCCCACCCAGGAGGACGTCCTCTGTCCTCATCCCACCCAGGAGGACGTCCTCTGTCCTCATCCCACCCAGGAGGACGTCCTCATCCCACCCAGGAGGACATCCTCTTTCCTCATCCCACCCTGTACAGTTAATGCTAGATAAGTACAATCGAAAGTACACTAAAGAAGATCACTTACATACAAACAATAAGTACAACATGGGAAACTGCCATTTTTCTCCTTAGCAGTGTCAGGACCTATGTTCCTCCTCATTCTATGTAGGCATGTAAGGATTTCTTCCAGATTTACTCAACCACCTGACTGTGCTTATAGGTGAACTCATCACAGGACTGGTGGGAACCTCCTCATAATGGGTGCAGCAGGTGTACAGACCCAGGAACTCAGCACAGGGATGGTGGGAACCCCTCATAATGAGCACAGAGGGTGTACAGACCCGGGAACTCAGCACAGGGATGGTGGGAACCCCTCATAATGAGCACAGCGGGTGTACAGACCCGGGAACTCAGCACAGGGATGGTGGGAACCCCTCCTAATGGGCACAGCGGGTGTACAGACCCGGGAACTCAGCACAGGGATGGTGGGAACCCCTCCTAATGGGCACAGCGGGTGTACAGACCCGGGAACTCAGCACAGGGATGGTGGGAACCCCTCATAATGGGCACAGCGGGTGTACAGACCCGGGAACTCAGCACAGGGATGGTGGGAACCCCTCATAATGGGCACAGCGGGTGTACAGACCCGGGAACTCAGCACAGGGATGGTGGGAACCCCTCATAATGGGCACAGCGGGTGTACAGACCCGGTAAACTCAGCACAGGGATGGTGGGAACCCCTCATAATGGGCACAGCGGGTGTACAGACCCGGTAAACTCAGCACAGGGATGGTGGGAACCCCTCATAATGGGCACAGCGGGTGTACAGACCCGGGAACTCAGCACAGGGATGGTGGGAACCCCTCATAATGGGCACAGCGGGTGTACAGACCCGGGAACTCAGCACAGGGATGGTGGGAACCCCTCATAATGGGCACAGCGGGTGTACAGACCCGGGAACTCAGCACAGGGATGGTGGGAACCCCTCATAATGGGCACAGCGGGTGTACAGACCCGGGAACTCAGCACAGGGATGGTGGGAACCCCTCATAATGGGCACAGCGGGTGTACAGACCCGGGAACTCAGCACAGGGATGGTGGGAACCCCTCATAATGGGCACAGCGGGTTTACAGACCCGGGAACTCAGCACAGGGATGGTGGGAACCCCTCATAATGGGCACAGCGGGTGTACAGACCCGGGAACTCAGCACAGGGATGGTGGGAACCCCTCATAATGGGCACAGCGGGTGTACAGACCCGGGAACTCAGCACAGGGATGGTGGGAACTCCTCATAATGGGCACAGCGGGTGTACAGACCCGGGAACTCAGCACAGGGATGGTGGGAACCCCTCATAATGGGCACAGCGGGTGTACAGACCCGGGAACTCAGCACAGGGATGGTGGGAACTCCTCATAATGGGCACAGCGGGTGTACAGACCCGGGAACTCAGCACAGGGATGGTGGGAACCCCTCATAATGGGCACAGCGGGTGTACAGACCCGGGAACTCAGCACAGGGATGGTGGGAACTCCTCATAATGGGCACAGCGGGTGTACAGACCCGGGAACTCAGCACAGGGATGGTGGGAACCCCTCATAATGGGCACAGCGGGTGTACAGACCCGGGAACTCAGCACAGGGATGGTGGGAACTCCTCATAATGGGCACAGCGGGTGTACAGACCCGGGAACTCAGCACAGGGATGGTGGGAACCCCTCATAATGGGCACAGCGGGTGTACAGACCCGGGAACTCAGCACAGGGATGGTGGGAACTCCTCATAATGGGCACAGCGGGTGTACAGACCCGGGAACTCAGCACAGGGATGGTGGGAACTCCTCATAATGGGCACAGCGGGTGTACAGACCCGGGAACTCAGCACAGGGATGGTGGGAACCCCTCATAATGGGCACAGCGGGTGTACAGACCCGGGAACTCAGCACAGGGATGGTGAGAACCCCTCATAATGGGCACAGCGGCTGTACAGACCCGGGAACTCAGCACAGGGATGGTGGGAACCCCTCATAATGGGCACAGCGGGTGTACAGACCCGGGAACTCAGCACAGGGATGGTGGGAACCCCTCATAATGGGCACAGCGGGTGTACAGACCCGGGAACTCAGCACAGGGATGGTGGGAACTCCTCATAATGGGCACAGCGGGTGTACAGACCCGGGAACTCAGCACAGGGATGGTGGGAACCCCTCATAATGGGCACAGCGGGTGTACAGACCCGGGAACTCAGCACAGGGATGGTGGGAACCCCTCATAATGGGCACAGCGGGTGTACAGACCCGGGAACTCAGCACAGGGATGGTGGGAACCCCTCATAATGGGCACAGCGGGTGTACAGACCCGGGAACTCAGCACAGGGATGGTGGGAACTCCTCATAATGGGCACAGCGGGTGTACAGACCCGGGAACTCAGCACAGGGATGGTGGGAACCCCTCATAATGGGCACAGCGGGTGTACAGACCCGGGAACTCAGCACAGGGATGGTGGGAACCCCTCATAATGGGCACAGCGGGTGTACAGACCCGGGAACTCAGCACAGGGATGGTGGGAACTCCTCATAATGGGCACAGCGGGTGTACAGACCCGGGAACTCAGCACAGGGATGGTGGGAACCCCTCATAATGGGCACAGCGGGTGTACAGACCCGGGAACTCAGCACAGGGATGGTGGGAACCCCTCATAATGGGCACAGCGGGTGTACAGACCCGGGAACTCAGCACAGGGATGGTGGGAACCCCTCATAATGGGCACAGCGGGTGTACAGACCCGGGAACTCAGCACAGGGATGGTGGGAACTCCTCATAATGGGCACAGCGGGTGTACAGACCCGGGAACTCAGCACAGGGATGGTGGGAACCCCTCATAATGGGCACAGCGGGTGTACAGACCCGGGAACTCAGCACAGGGATGGTGGGAACCCCTCATAATGGGCACAGCGGGTGTACAGACCCGGGAACTCAGCACAGGGATGGTGGGAACCCCTCATAATGGGCACAGCGGGTGTACAGACCCGGGAACTCAGCACAGGGATGGTGGGAACCCCTCATAATGGGCACAGCGGGTGTACAGACCCGGGAACTCAGCACAGGGATGGTGGGAACCCCTCATAATGGGCACAGCGGGTGTACAGACCCGGGAACTCAGCACAGGGATGGTGGGAACCCCTCATAATGGGCACAGCGGGTGTACAGACCCGGGAACTCAGCACAGGGATGGTGGGAACCCCTCATAATGGGCACAGCGGGTGTACAGACCCGGGAACTCAGCACAGGGATGGTGGGAACTCCTCATAATGGGCACAGCGGGTGTACAGACCCGGGAACTCAGCACAGGGATGGTGGGAACTCCTCATAATGGGCACAGCGGGTGTACAGACCCGGGAACTCAGCACAGGGATGGTGGGAACCCCTCATAATGGGCACAGCGGGTGTACAGACCCGGGAACTCAGCACAGGGATGGTGAGAACCCCTCATAATGGGCACAGCGGCTGTACAGACCCGGGAACTCAGCACAGGGATGGTGGGAACCCCTCCTAATGGGCACAGCGGGTGTACAGACCCGGGAACTCAGCACAGGGATGGTGGGAACCCCTCATAATGGGCACAGCGGGTGTACAGACCCGGGAACTCAGCACAGGGATGGTGGGAACCCCTCATAATGGGCACAGCGGGTGTACAGACCCGGGAACTCAGCACAGGGATGGTGGGAACCCCTCATAATGGGCACAGCGGGTGTACAGACCCGGTAAACTCAGCACAGGGATGGTGGGAACCCCTCATAATGGGCACAGCGGGTGTACAGACCCGGTAAACTCATCACAGGGATGGTGGGAACCCCTCATAATGGGCACAGCGGGTGTACAGACCCGGGAACTCAGCACAGGGATGGTGGGAACCCCTCATAATGGGCACAGCGGGTGTACAGACCCGGGAACTCAGCACAGGGATGGTGGGAACCCCTCATAATGGGCACAGCGGGTGTACAGACCCGGGAACTCAGCACAGGGATGGTGGGAACCCCTCATAATGGGCACAGCGGGTGTACAGACCCGGGAACTCAGCACAGGGATGGTGGGAACCCCTCATAATGGGCACAGCGGGTGTACAGACCCGGGAACTCAGCACAGGGATGGTGGGAACCCCTCATAATGGGCACAGCGGGTGTACAGACCCGGGAACTCAGCACAGGGATGGTGGGAACCCCTCATAATGGGCACAGCGGGTGTACAGACCCGGGAACTCAGCACAGGGATGGTGGGAACCCCTCATAATGGGCACAGCGGGTGTACAGACCCGGGAACTCAGCACAGGGATGGTGGGAACTCCTCATAATGGGCACAGCGGGTGTACAGACCCGGGAACTCAGCACAGGGATGGTGGGAACCCCTCATAATGGGCACAGCGGGTGTACAGACCCGGGAACTCAGCACAGGGATGGTGGGAACTCCTCATAATGGGCACAGCGGGTGTACAGACCCGGGAACTCAGCACAGGGATGGTGGGAACCCCTCATAATGGGCACAGCGGGTGTACAGACCCGGGAACTCAGCACAGGGATGGTGGGAACTCCTCATAATGGGCACAGCGGGTGTACAGACCCGGGAACTCAGCACAGGGATGGTGGGAACCCCTCATAATGGGCACAGCGGGTGTACAGACCCGGGAACTCAGCACAGGGATGGTGGGAACTCCTCATAATGGGCACAGCGGGTGTACAGACCCGGGAACTCAGCACAGGGATGGTGGGAACCCCTCATAATGGGCACAGCGGGTGTACAGACCCGGGAACTCAGCACAGGGATGGTGGGAACTCCTCATAATGGGCACAGCGGGTGTACAGACCCGGGAACTCAGCACAGGGATGGTGGGAACTCCTCATAATGGGCACAGCGGGTGTACAGACCCGGGAACTCAGCACAGGGATGGTGGGAACCCCTCATAATGGGCACAGCGGGTGTACAGACCCGGGAACTCAGCACAGGGATGGTGAGAACCCCTCATAATGGGCACAGCGGCTGTACAGACCCGGGAACTCAGCACAGGGATGGTGGGAACCCCTCATAATGGGCACAGCGGCTGTACAGACCCGGGAACTCAGCACAGGGATGGTGGGAACCCCTCATAATGGGCACAGCGGGTGTACAGACCCGGGAACTCAGCACAGGGATGGTGGGAACTCCTCATAATGGGCACAGCGGGTGTACAGACCCGGGAACTCAGCACAGGGATGGTGGGAACCCCTCATAATGGGCACAGCGGGTGTACAGACCCGGGAACTCAGCACAGGGATGGTGGGAACCCCTCATAATGGGCACAGCGGGTGTACAGACCCGGGAACTCAGCACAGGGATGGTGGGAACCCCTCATAATGGGCACAGCGGGTGTACAGACCCGGGAACTCAGCACAGGGATGGTGGGAACCCCTCATAATGGGCACAGCGGGTGTACAGACCCGGGAACTCAGCACAGGGATGGTGGGAACCCCTCATAATGGGCACAGCGGGTGTACAGACCCGGGAACTCAGCACAGGGATGGTGGGAACCCCTCATAATGGGCACAGCGGGTGTACAGACCCGGGAACTCAGCACAGGGATGGTGGGAACCCCTCATAATGGGCACAGCGGGTGTACAGACCCGGGAACTCAGCACAGGGATGGTGGGAACCCCTCATAATGGGCACAGCGGGTGTACAGACCCGGGAACTCAGCACAGGGATGGTGGGAACTCCTCATAATGGGCACAGCGGGTGTACAGACCCGGGAACTCAGCACAGGGATGGTGGGAACCCCTCATAATGGGCACAGCGGGTGTACAGACCCGGGAACTCAGCACAGGGATGGTGGGAACTCCTCATAATGGGCACAGCGGGTGTACAGACCCGGGAACTCAGCACAGGGATGGTGGGAACCCCTCATAATGGGCACAGCGGGTGTACAGACCCGGGAACTCAGCACAGGGATGGTGGGAACCCCTCATAATGGGCACAGCGGGTGTACAGACCCGGGAACTCAGCACAGGGATGGTGGGAACCCCTCATAATGGGCACAGCGGGTGTACAGACCCGGGAACTCAGCACAGGGATGGTGGGAACCCCTCATAATGGGCACAGCGGGTGTACAGACCCGGGAACTCGGCACAGGGATGGTGGGAACCCCTCATAATGGGCACAGCGGGTGTACAGACCCGGGAACTCAGCACAGGGATGGTGGGAACCCCTCATAATGGGCACAGCGGGTGTACAGACCCGGGAACTCAGCACAGGGATGGTGGGAACTCCTCATAATGGGCACAGCGGGTGTACAGACCCGGGAACTCAGCACAGGGATGGTGGGAACCCCTCATAATGGGCACAGCGGGTGTACAGACCCGGGAACTCAGCACAGGGATGGTGGGAACTCCTCATAATGGGCACAGCGGGTGTACAGACCCGGGAACTCAGCACAGGGATGGTGGGAACTCCTCATAATGGGCACAGCGGGTGTACAGACCCGGGAACTCAGCACAGGGATGGTGGGAACCCCTCATAATGGGCACAGCGGGTGTACAGACCCGGGAACTCAGCACAGGGATGGTGAGAACCCCTCATAATGGGCACAGCGGCTGTACAGACCCAGGAACTCAGCACAGGGATGGTGGGAACCCCTCCTAATGGGCACAGCGGGTGTACAGACCCGGGAACTCAGCACAGGGATGGTGGGAACCCCTCATAATGGGCACAGCGGGTGTACAGACCCGGGAACTCAGCACAGGGATGGTGGGAACCCCTCATAATGGGCACAGCGGGTGTACAGACCCGGGAACTCAGCACAGGGATGGTGGGAACCCCTCATAATGGGCACAGCGGGTGTACAGACCCGGGAACTCAGCACAGGGATGGTGGGAACCCCTCATAATGGGCACAGCGGGTGTACAGACCCGGTAAACTCAGCACAGGGATGGTGGGAACCCCTCATAATGGGCACAGCGGGTGTACAGACCCGGTAAACTCAGCACAGGGATAGTGGGAACCCCTCATAATGGGCACAGCGGGTGTACAGACCCGGGAACTCAGCACAGGGATGGTGGGAACCCCTCATAATGGGCACAGCGGGTGTACAGACCCGGGAACTCAGCACAGGGATGGTGGGAACCCCTCATAATGGGCACAGCGGGTGTACAGACCCGGGAACTCAGCACAGGGATGGTGGGAACCCCTCATAATGGGCACAGCGGGTGTACAGACCCGGGAACTCAGCACAGGGATGGTGGGAACCCCTCATAATGGGCACAGCGGGTGTACAGACCCGGGAACTCAGCACAGGGATGGTGGGAACCCCTCATAATGGGCACAGCGGGTGTACAGACCCGGGAACTCAGCACAGGGATGGTGGGAACCCCTCATAATGGGCACAGCGGGTGTACAGACCCGGGAACTCAGCACAGGGATGGTGGGAACTCCTCATAATGGGCACAGCGGGTGTACAGACCCGGGAACTCAGCACAGGGATGGTGGGAACCCCTCATAATGGGCACAGCGGGTGTACAGACCCGGGAACTCAGCACAGGGATGGTGGGAACTCCTCATAATGGGCACAGCGGGTGTACAGACCCGGGAACTCAGCACAGGGATGGTGGGAACCCCTCATAATGGGCACAGCGGGTGTACAGACCCGGGAACTCAGCACAGGGATGGTGGGAACTCCTCATAATGGGCACAGCGGGTGTACAGACCCGGGAACTCAGCACAGGGATGGTGGGAACCCCTCATAATGGGCACAGCGGGTGTACAGACCCGGGAACTCAGCACAGGGATGGTGGGAACTCCTCATAATGGGCACAGCGGGTGTACAGACCCGGGAACTCAGCACAGGGATGGTGGGAACCCCTCATAATGGGCACAGCGGGTGTACAGACCCGGGAACTCAGCACAGGGATGGTGGGAACTCCTCATAATGGGCACAGCGGGTGTACAGACCCGGGAACTCAGCACAGGGATGGTGGGAACTCCTCATAATGGGCACAGCGGGTGTACAGACCCGGGAACTCAGCACAGGGATGGTGGGAACCCCTCATAATGGGCACAGCGGGTGTACAGACCCGGGAACTCAGCACAGGGATGGTGAGAACCCCTCATAATGGGCACAGCGGCTGTACAGACCCGGGAACTCAGCACAGGGATGGTGGGAACCCCTCATAATGGGCACAGCGGGTGTACAGACCCGGGAACTCAGCACAGGGATGGTGGGAACCCCTCATAATGGGCACAGCGGGTGTACAGACCCGGGAACTCAGCACAGGGATGGTGGGAACTCCTCATAATGGGCACAGCGGGTGTACAGACCCGGGAACTCAGCACAGGGATGGTGGGAACCCCTCATAATGGGCACAGCGGGTGTACAGACCCGGGAACTCAGCACAGGGATGGTGGGAACCCCTCATAATGGGCACAGCGGGTGTACAGACCCGGGAACTCAGCACAGGGATGGTGGGAACCCCTCATAATGGGCACAGCGGGTGTACAGACCCGGGAACTCAGCACAGGGATGGTGGGAACTCCTCATAATGGGCACAGCGGGTGTACAGACCCGGGAACTCAGCACAGGGATGGTGGGAACCCCTCATAATGGGCACAGCGGGTGTACAGACCCGGGAACTCAGCACAGGGATGGTGGGAACCCCTCATAATGGGCACAGCGGGTGTACAGACCCGGGAACTCAGCACAGGGATGGTGGGAACTCCTCATAATGGGCACAGCGGGTGTACAGACGTGGGAACCCCTCATAATGGGCACAGCGGGTGTACAGACCCGGGAACTCAGCACAGGGATGGTGGGAACTCCTCATAATGGGCACAGCGGGTGTACAGACCCGGGAACTCAGCACAGGGATGGTGGGAACCCCTCATAATGGGCACAGCGGGTGTACAGACCCGGGAACTCAGCACAGGGATGGTGGGAACTCCTCATAATGGGCACAGCGGGTGTACAGACCCGGGAACTCAGCACAGGGATGGTGGGAACCCCTCATAATGGGCACAGCGGGTGTACAGACCCGGGAACTCAGCACAGGGATGGTGGGAACCCCTCATAATGGGCACAGCGGGTGTACAGACCCGGGAACTCAGCACAGGGATGGTGGGAACCCCTCATAATGGGCACAGCGGGTGTACAGACCCGGGAACTCAGCACAGGGATGGTGGGAACCCCTCATAATGGGCACAGCGGGTGTACAGACCCGGGAACTCAGCACAGGGATGGTGGGAACCCCTCATAATGGGCACAGCGGGTGTACAGACCCGGGAACTCAGCACAGGGATGGTGGGAACCCCTCATAATGGGCACAGCGGGTGTACAGACCCGGGAACTCAGCACAGGGATGGTGGGAACCCCTCATAATGGGCACAGCGGGTGTACAGACCCGGGAACTCAGCACAGGGATGGTGGGAACCCCTCATAATGGGCACAGCGGGTGTACAGACCCGGGAACTCAGCACAGGGATGGTGGGAACTCCTCATAATGGGCACAGCGGGTGTACAGACCCGGGAACTCAGCACAGGGATGGTGGGAACCCCTCATAATGGGCACAGCGGGTGTACAGACCCGGGAACTCAGCACAGGGATGGTGAGAACCCCTCATAATGGGCACAGCGGCTGTACAGACCCGGGAACTCAGCACAGGGATGGTGGGAACCCCTCATAATGGGCACAGCGGGTGTACAGACCCGGGAACTCAATGATGATCAGGTGATTTTTTTATTTTATTTTTATAATTTCTTTCTTTTTCACCTTTTTTTTTTCTCTTATACAAGGGGAGGAAAAGGATAATTAAAATAAACCGTTATTTGTATTCCATTTCCTTACCCTTTCCTTCCCTGCCCCCCCCCCCCAAAAAAAAAACAAACCTAATATATTTACTTTACCCTCCCCATCCTCGTCCCTCTCCCCCACCCCCTTTCTAGTTTCTGTCGATTCGCCTTTTTCTATCCTCGGAGGAAATAAAAAACAATTCCATGATGACCAAATTTTTAAATAGGTTTCTCTTTTTTTTTTTTTTTCCTGGTTGTCCATACGAGATCTTCCATCCTGTTCACTTCCTCTACCCTTCTAAGCCACATACTCACAGTAGGAGGTTGTGTCTGTTTCCACTTAAGAGGTATGCATGCTTTAGGCCCCATGCACACGAGACGCAGGTGCAAACTCTGCTGAACACACGTTTATAAACGCGTGTTTTGCCGCGTTTGCGGCCGCGTTTAGCGGCGTTTAACCGCGTTTGCGTTTATAAGCGTTTCATCATAGACCCTCCCTAAGCTCAAAAAACAGTAAATTTTAACCATTTCAGCCAGTTTGTGAGACCAGAGTGAGTAGCAGCAGCTGAGAGAGCAGCAGTGTACTTGTATTTAGCGTATCACTTGCCACATCATCTGCCACAAGTTGTGGATTGTCCACTTGCCACGTCACCTGGCCACGTCACCTGGCCACGTCACCTGGCCACGTCACCTGCCACAAGTTGTGGATTGTCCACTTGCCACGTCACCTGGCCACATCACGTGCCACGTCACCTGCCACAAGTTGTGGATTGTCCACTTGCCACGTTACCTGGCCACGTCACCTGGCCATGTTACCTGCCACGTCACCTGGCCACGTTACCTGCCACGTCAGCTGGCCACGTCACCTGCCACAAGTTGTGGATTGTCCACTTGTCACGTCACCTGCCACGTCACCTGGCCACGTCACCTGCCACAAGTTGTGGATTGTCCACTTGCCACGTCACCTGCCACGTCACCTAGCCATGTTACCTGCCCACATTACCTGCCACGTCATCTAGCCACGTCACCTGCCACAAGTTGTGGATTGTCCACTTTCCATGTCACCTGGCCACATCACGTGCCACGTCACCTGCCACAAGTTGTGAATTGTCCACTTCCACATCACCTGCCACGTCACCTGGCCACGTCACCTGGCCACGTCACCTGGCCACGTCACCTGCCACAAGCTGTGGATTGCCCACTTGCCACGTCACCTGGCCACGTCACCTGGCCACATCACCTGACACAAGTTGTTGATTGTCCACTTGCCACGTTACCTGCCACAAGTTGTGGATTGTCCACAATGCAATGCAAGCAATTACAGTTTTCTTTTATATTTTTTAATAGTTTTTCATCATTTGCCATCATTTTTGAGATTTCTAATGTTAAAAAATAGGTCACCTTTAAAAACGCTTATAAACGCAAACGCGGCAAAACGCCGGTACCCGCGTTTAGCCGCGTTTAGCGTCTGAAACGTGGAAAACTTTTGCGTCTGAACCCATTTTTTTGCTTCTGGAAAAACGAGGTTAAACGCAACTGCTTGTAAACGCCAAAAAACGAGAGTGTGTGCATGAACACATAGGATAACATTGAATGGGTTCAGGAGCAGTTGAAAAAAGCGTCCAACTGCCTCTGAACGCGCGTTCAACAGCAAATAACAGCGACTCGTGTGCATGGGGCCTTAGCTGTATTCACTAGATCACGCAGGATGGAGTTTCTATATATTCCCCCCCCCCCCCCCCCCCCGGAATCTCTGACAGATGCAAAAGAAATAACGCTGGCTCTTCCCGTATTTCTACCTCACTAAATTTTTGAATGATTCTCCCGGAACCTCCTTCCAAAATTTCTTAACTTCGGGGCAGGACCAAAAAAACGCGTAGCAGGGTTCCCTGTTCCGTCTGACATCGGCAACAGTCACCTGATGTATTCGGAAAACACTTTTGAAGTATTTCTGGCGGTTTTTATACACCACTGGGAGATCATTTTATTATTTGTTTCCTGTATTTTTGTACATGTTGCTGTCTTAACCACTTGAGGACCGCCGCACGCCGATGTACGTCGGCAGAATGGCACGGCTGGGCACATCAACGTACAGGTACGTCCTCTTTAAGAAGCCCAGCCGTGGGTCGCAACGGCGCGCTCGCGACCCGGCCCTGAGCTCAGTGACCTGCGCCCGCAGGGACCCGCGGACCCGATCGCCGCCGGTGTCCCGCGATCGGGTCACAGAGCTGAAGAACAGTGGAGAGGTAAGTGTAAACAAACCTCTCCCCCGTGCTTCCTAGTGTGTGTGTGTGTGTGTGTCACTGATCGTCTGTTCCCTGTCATCGGGACGATGAGCTCTCTAATTGGGCAAGTTAGACGGTCGCCTAAGGCCTCGCACTCACAGGGGCTTCGCGGCCGCCTAATTTTCCTGTGATCAATACTAATGTCGGCATCATCGGATCTCTCTATTACCCCTCTCTCTTTCTCACCTCCCCGTCTCTCCCCCCTCTTGCATTGGCTGAATATGTCTGATGGGTGAGGAGGGTGCCCTGGAAGTGGTGCTGATCACCTGTGTGTTAGATCCGTGCATTTTCTGCAGCCGTTTTTCTTGTTTGAATTATTTTTATGGGCGTGAGTGGGGCCTCATGTCTAAGTTTTGCCTAAGGCCTCACAAAGCCTGGAGACGCCTCTGACGATCAGTGACGTCACACGCCAAGCCACGCCCCCCACACAGTAGTAATCACTCCCTAGGAAACAGTTGACCCCCTTCAGCGCCCCCTACAGGTTAACCCCCTTCACTGCCAGTGTCATTTTCACAGTAAGGCCTCATGCCCACTGGCGTTTTTACAGCTGCGTTTTTTGCAGCTTAAAAACGCCTGTCCATGTTATTGTAAATATTTTATTTTATTTATTTATTTTTTTTTTTGAAAAAAAAAAAAAACAAACGTCGGAGCTAAAAACGCGACCGCGCGTTTTTTGCGCGTTAGTGCGCGTTTTTGCGCGTTTTTTGACGCTTGCGTTTTTTTCTGCCTAATTCTGACGCTGAGGAACGCACTGGTCCTGGGTTTTTTTTACAGCTTACAAACGCCTATGCTCTTTACAGCTCAAAAACGCCTAGGTGGGCATGAAGCTATAGACTAACATGGACAGGCGTTTTTAAGCTGTAAAAAACGCTCAAAAACGCGGCTGAAAAAACGCCCGTGGGCATGAGGCCTAATCAGTGCATTTTTTATAGCGCTGATCGCTGTAAAAATGACAATGGTCCCAAAATGGCGTCAAAAGTGTCCGATGTGTCTGCCATAATGTCGCAGTCACGATAAAAATCGCTGATCGCCGCCATTACTAGTAACAAAAATAAAAAATGATTAATAAAAATAAAAATGCCATAAAACTACCCCCTATTTTGTAGACGCTATAACTTTTGCAGCAATCTTTAAACGTGTACATAAAAGTTCTGGTTGGAGTGACTCTTTTAGTCCCCCGGTGTGGTTCTATGTTGGGGCAGCATGAAAGGTTTTGAGGAACGACATGCTGAAATCGGAGTTGGCACAGAATATAAGTTTTATTATAACATGTTATAAAAGGAACAGTCAGCCACACAGTAACAGAAGATGAAGGGGTGTGGTAGAGATTGGGGGTTTGGGGGGGGAGCGCAGTGCCGCAGATCGCAGGAAAATGGGTTGCAGCTTAGCTCAGTTTTTGTTTGCTGAGGGCAATCATCTCTTCAATCCATTTCTGGATGCCGGCGGATAAATTTGCTCCGTGTTCCTGAATCTTGGCACCCAGTTCCCTGTGGAGAAAAAAATAATGATATGAATATAAGTTCCATACAGCCCGTGATGACATCAAAGGAGCACAAAACATAATACTATGGCCACCTAGTAAAAGGACATTCTCTGCCTCTAAGACAATTTTGCCATGATTTCCCTCCCCCTCCCGTTCCTTTAACTGCCAGCTGAGGCTGCATACATTTCAATTTCACTGCAATAAAATCCTGAAAGTGGATCCAACGCTCTAAAATAAAAATGTCACAGTACAGACATGAGACAACGACAGGGGAGGCAACGACAGGGGAGACAATGACAGGGGAGACAATGACGGGACACAACGTACTGAGTCTGAGCTGGGATCTCTGCATTGGTGAACTTCTCCTGTAGGGTCTTGGAAATGCCTTGGAAAATATCAGTTAGTTGCTGCAATGGATCCTGTGCATCTCTCTTCACAACACCGGCTGGAAAGAAGAAGGTGTAAAAAATGAACAAGGGGGGAAAAAGGGAAAGGGAGATGAGGGGGGGAGGGAGAGACATGAGAAAGGAGGAGAAGGGAGGAGAGAGAGAGAAGGAGGAGAGAGAGGAGAAGGGAGGAGAGAGAGAGAAGGAGGAGAGAGAGGTGAAGGGCAGAGGGAGGAGAAGGAGGAGAGAGAGGTGAAGGGCAGAGGGAGGAGAAGGAGGAGAGAGAGGTGAAGGGCAGAAGGAGGAGAGAGAGAAGAAGGAGGAGAGAGAGGTGAATGGGAGAGGGAGGAGAGAGGTGAAGGAGAAGAGGGAAGGGGAGAGGGAGAATAGAAGGGGAGAGGGAGGAGAGAGAGGTGAAGGGGAGAGGGAGGAGAGAGAGAGGTGAAGGGGAGAGAGAGAGAGGTGAAGGAGAGAGGGAGGAGAGAGAGAAGAGAGGGGAGGAGGAGAGGGAGGAGAGGTAAGAGAGAAAGGAGAGAGAGGAGGGAGAGAGGAGGAGGAGGGAGAGAGGAGGAGGAGGGAGAGAGGAGAAGGGGGGAGAGAGGAGAAGGGAGGGAGAGAGGAGAAGGGGGAAGAAGAGGAGAGGGAGTGAGAGGAGGGGGGGAGAGAGAGGAGAAGGAGGAGAGAGAGGTGAAGGAGAGAGAATGGAGAGAGAAGGAGGGGAGAGAGAGGTGAAGGGCAGAGGGAGGAGAAGGAGGAGAGAGAGGTGAAGGGGAGAGGGAGGAGAGAGAAGAAGGGGGAGAGGGAGAATAGAAGGGGAGAGGACAGAGAGGGAGAAGGAGGAGAGAGAGGTGAAGGGGAGAGGGAGGAGAGAGAGAAAGGAGAGGAAGAAAAGAGGGGAGGAGGAGAGGGAGGAGACAGAGAAAGGAGGAGAGGTAAGACAGAGAGGAGAAGGGGGGGAGAAAGGGAAGGGGGGGAGAGAGGAGAAGAGGGGGAGAGAGGAGAGAAGGGAGGGAGGAGAAGAGGAGAGGAAGGGGGGAGAGAGGAGAAGGAGGAGAGAGAGGTGAAGGGGAGAGAGAGAGGAGAGAGAAGAAGGAGGAGAGAGAGGTGAAGGGGGGAGAGAGAGAGGAGAGAGAAGGAGGAGAGAGAGGTGAAGGAGAAGAGGGGAGAGGGAGGAGAGAGAAGAAGGGGGAGAGGGAGAATAGAAGGGGAGAGGACGGAGAGGGAGAAAGAGGAGAGAGGTGAAGGGGAGAGGGAGGAGAGAGAGAAAGGAGGAGAGGAAAAAAAGAGGGGAGGAGGAGAGAGAGAGAGAGGAGAGGGAGGAGACAGAGAAAGGAGGAGAGGTAAGACAGAGAGGAGAAGGGGGGAGAGAGAGGAGAAGGGGGGAGAGAGAGGAGAAGGGGGGGGGAGAGAGGAGAAGGGGGGGGGAGAGGAGAAGGGGGGAGAAGAGGAGAGGAAGTAAGAGGGGGGGAGAGAGGAGAAGGAGGAGGGAAAGAGGTGAGGGGGTAGAGAGGGGGGATAGAGGGGTAGAGAGAAATAGAGGAGAGGGGGCTAGAGAAAGGGATAGAGAGATGAGATGGGAAGAGGGAGAGGAGAGGGTAAAAGGAAAGAGAGAGAGGGAAAAAGCGAGAGGAGAAGGGGTAGAAGAAGATAGAGTGGGGAGTGGGAGGGAGGATAGAGGGGGTCAGAGGGGTAGGGGGATTAAAGGAGAAATAAAGGAGATGGCGATGAGTGTAGGGGGGGGGGTAGAGAGGGAGGAAGGGAGGAGACTGAGTGCAGAGGGGGTCAAAGAACAGAGATATCACAACATTACCCCCCTTATCCTGCAGATGGCGCTCAGGTCTCACATAAAACATGAGCCAAAATAAAAGTCTTCTATGTTCTTAAAAAAAAGTATAGAAATGTTGTAGGAGGGCAGATCAGCCGCAGATCTATTTACATAGTGATCTATCGCTGCAAAGTTCATTGTCGCCATCAGCTGGTCATGTCAGGGTTACACACAGTTGACCAATCTTTATGCCAATCACAGTTCCTAATATAGAGATATCCACCAGAGATGTGAACACTCACAGAAAGAGGAAACACTACAGGACTCCTCCAATACCAAACCACCAATGACAGCTCCCTCATTACTATCCTGACAGGGCCTCTTTATAATCCGTTACACACAGCAGTTTGTTCCAGCCTGCCCCTGGTTTGCTCTTACCTTCCAGGCCACTGATGGCGATGATGAGGACGACGAGGGCCAAGACTTTCATGATGGCAGCTGTCAGCGCTGAGGTTCTGGAATCGGAGACAATGATATGATGAGTCCCCTCTGCAGGCACTGAGGTATTTGCGCTCGAGAGTAACAAGCAGGTCTTACCCCTTGTGTTGGATTTTTTATTTTTTTATTACAGAATGTGCAGCAGAAGGAGTGAGTCTCCTCAGCACCACCAGTAGTCTCACCGTGTCAGTCCACAAGGTGTGGTTATTTATTTGGTCCTAGCCAATGATCCGCCACTTTAGGGGGCAGGTAGACCCATTACATCTGTTACTGTATGTAATATTAAGAAATAACTGGGTGCTATGGGGTGGCTTATCTATCACCTAACAAAAAAAATATCATTTTATATTTACACATATGTGTGTATATATATATATATATATACATAGTATATCATAACAAAAAAAATACATTCAGATACATTTTTCCTTAATTTTTCCTTAAAAAAAAATATATTTTTTATAAAATATATAGTTAAAAAATATATTATATAAAATATATAGTTTATAAAATATACATACCCTATATGTGTGTAAATATATATATATTTTTATTAAAAAATGTTTGTTACTTTTTTTTAAACAATTACCGTATATACTCGAGTATAAGCTTTTTTGTGCTGAAAATGCCCCCCTCGGCTTATACTCGAGTCACCTTTTTGCGCCTGATCTCCCGGAATTTGGGGACCCGGTACCGGCCGTCCGTAGGTCCCCTGGACCCCAAACTTGGCACACATGTAGCCCCACTCTTCCTCTACAAGTGTGCAAAGATTGTTGTCTGGGGGACCTAGAGCCGGGGAGCACCGATTTTTCAAAGCCGGGGAGCACCGATTTTTCAAAGCCGGGCACCCCTTCCATAGACTCCCATGTTAAACGGTCATTTCTCTGGTGATTTTGGGGACCCGGTACTGGCCGGTCTTAGGTCCCCTGGACCCGAAACTTGGCACACATGTAGCCCCATTTCTCCTCCATTTTTTGTCTGGGGGACCTACGGCCAGGGAGCACAGATCTTTCAAAGCCGGGCACTCCTTCCATAGACTCCAATGTTAAACGTCAGTCTAGTCATGGACACAGTGAGGCATGCAGATGGACACCCTAGGCTTATACTTGAGTCAATAGGTTTTCCCAGTTTTTTGTGGTAAAATTAGGTGCCTGGGCTTATATTTGGGTCGGCTTATACTCGAGTGTATACGGTACATACATACACATATATATATATATATATATATATAACATAATTTTTATTAAAAAATATTTGTTAC
>CM055126.1:61754480-61846980 GCA_029206835.1 Rana muscosa | reverse complement strand
GGGGGGGGCTTATTTAGAAGTTTCCAAGTGGTCCTGTCTTGGACCGGAACTTTTGAGCTTCATACAATACTCCATCGCTCACTCACTGAGGGAACAAATAGATCACTGTTGTAGCAACTGCACCGCTCTGCAACTGTGTGCGCAATAAGTTACCTCTTAATGGTGTGGTCCATCCTTCACCCCAGAGACAGCACTATTGTCTCTTTTTTTTTTCTGTTTTGTATCTTACTGAATCTCCTCACATTAGTAAAGTCGTTGAATTGGAATGTGAGCCAAGTGATGTATAATCAACCCAGTAATTTTTTGCACCAATTTAGACTCATCTGAAGGTATTCATATTGCGCCGTCACTTTACTTAGTGCTTTACATACCCGTGCCGTTACCATCAGTCCCTGGTGTCAAAGGTGCTTGGATATGTCCCTATCACACATACATACCAGGGCCAGTTCAGACAGGAGACTCCTTAACCCACCAGCATGTCTTTAGAGTGTGGGAGGAAACCGGAGAACCTGATGGAAACCCACGCAAGCTCTGGGAGAACATGCAAACTCCATGCAGATATTGTCTCGTCAAAAGGTTCGACCCCAGTGCTGCAAGGTAAAAGTGCTGGCCACTAAGCCACTGTGCTGCCCCAAAAAGAAGCCTGTTCTGGTCTTTTGACTAATATCACAGGTGTTTACCAACAGCCAGCGAATATGATCAAATGTCTAGATCAGTGGTTTCCAAGCTGCGGCCCTTTGCTTGCCTTTATCCAGCCCTTTTTCTACACTATTTCTCCTACTGACAGCAACAGTGGGGGTGTAATTCTTGCCACTGATACCAATGATGGGGCACTATCCCTCCCACTGACACCAATGATGGGGCACTCTTCCTCCCACTGACACCAATGATGGGGCAATATTCCTCCCACGGATACTAATGATGGAGCACTCTTCCTCCCACTGACACCAATGATGGGGCACTATCCCTACCACTGACACCAATGATGGGGCACTCTTCCTCCCACTGACACCAATGATGAAGCACTATTCCTCCCACTGACACCAATGATGAAGCACTATTCCTCCCACTGACACCAATGATGGGGCACTCTTCCTCCCACTGACACCAATGATGGGGCACTATTCCTCCCACGGATACCAATGATGGGTCACTATCCCTCCCATTAACAGCAATGATGGGGCACTATTCCTCCCACTGATACCAATGATGGGGCACTATTCCTCCCACTGATACCAATGATGGGGCACTATTCTTCCCACTGACACCAATGATGGGGCACTATCCCTCCCACTGACAGAAATGATGGGGCACTATTCCTCACATTGATACCAATGCTGGGGCACTATTCCTCCCACTGATACCAATGACGGGGCACTATTCCTCCCACTGACACCAATGGTGGGTCACTGTCCCTTCCACTGACAGCAATGATGGAGCACAATTCCTCCCACTGACACCAATGATGGGGCACTATCCCTCTCATGGCCATGGAGTTGCCCTCCTCCCCTTTTGGCCATTAGTAAGGGGTCGCCCCTACCCCCATGGCTAATCATTATGGAGTTTCCACCTTCCCCTCCCATGGCCAATTAATATGGAGTTGCCCCCCTCCCCCCATGGTCATTTGTATGGAGTTGTTCCTTCCCCCACGCCAACCAATATGGGGCTTCTCCCCCCACCCTCATTTCCTCTATGGCCATTAGTTAGGGGTCGCCCCTCTCCCCATGGCTAATCAGTATGGAGTTTCCACTTTTCATCCCATGGCCAATTAATATTGAGTCGCCCTCCCATGGGTAATCAATATGTAGGTTCCCCATATGGCCAATCAGTATGGAGTTGCCCTTTTTCCCCCCCATAGTCATTAGTAAGGAGTTGCCCCTCCCCCCTATGGATAATTAATATGAAGTTTCCCCTCTCCCCATGACTAATTAATATGGAATTGCCCCTCTCCCCCCTTGACCAATCAAAATGGACTTGCCCCTCCCCCCATGGCCATTAGTATGGAGTTGTCCCTTCCCCCATGGCCAATCAATATGGAGTTCCCTGTTTCCCCCCATGACCTATAGTATGGAGTTGCCCCTCTCCCCATGGCCAATCAATATGGAGTTGCCCCTTTCCCCTCATGACCTATAGTATGAAGTTACCCTTCCCCCCAATGGCCAATCAATATGGAGTTGCCCCCCTTTGTGGCTACAATAGCCTCCACTCCGCTAGGACTTTCCACAAGTTTTGGAGGGTGTCTGTGGGAATATGTGCCCATATGTGAGCTCAGGTACTGATGTTGGATGAGAAGACCTGGATCACCATAAGCGCTTCCGTTCATCCCAATGGTGTTCAGTAGGGTTGAGGTCAGTTCTCTGTGCAGGACACTGAAGTGCCTCCACACCAAACTGGTCAAACCATGTCTTTATTGAGATCCTCTACACTAAACTGGTCAAACCATGTCTTTATTGAGATCCTCTACACTAAACTGGTCAAACCATGTCTTTATGAAGATCCTCCACATCAAACTGGTCAAACCATGTCTTTATGGAGATCCTCCACACCAAACTTTTCAAACCATGTCTTTATGGAGATCATCCACACCAAACTTTTCAAACCATGTCTTTATGGAGATCCTCCACACCAAACTGGTTAAACCATGTCTTTATGGTGATCCTCCACACCAAACTGGTTAAACCATGTCTTTATGGTGATCCTCCACACCAAACTGGTCAAACCATGTCTTTATGGAGACCTCCACACTAAACTGGTCAAACCATGTCTTTATGGAGAGCCTCCACACCAAACTGGTCAAACCATGTCTTTATGGAGACCCTCCACACCAGACTGGTCAAACCATGTCTTTATGGAGACCTCCACACTAAACTGGTCAAACCATGTCTTTATGGAGAGCCTCCACACCAAACTGGTTAAATCATGTCTTTATGGAGACCCTCCACACCAGACTGGTCAAACCATGTCTTTATGGAGACCTCCACACTAAACTGGTCAAACCATGTCTTTATGGAGAGCCTCCACACCAAACTGGTTAAATCATGTCTTTATGGAGATCCTCCACACCAAACTTTTCAAAGCACGTCTCTATGGAGACCTCCACACTAAACCAGTCAAACCATGTGTTTATGGAGACCCTCCACACCAGACTGGTCACACCATGTCTTTATGGCGCTTGCTTTATACACAGGGGCACGGACATGGTGGAACAGAAATGGGTCTTCACCAAACTGTTACCACAAGATTGGAAGAGCACAATTGCCTACTATGTATTTGTATGATGCAGTATCACTATGTCTGGTGCGTCTAGCGCTCCTGCTCCTCGATCCAGTATCCTCGTTTTGGCTTTTGCGTTCTCCCTGTCTTTGTCCACCTGCAAGGTGATTGATGTGGTCAGCCTCTGGGTGGAAACCAAACCTGTTATAAGCAAGCCAAACCTTCAGTCTCATGCTTGTGATAGAGTGATACATGTGTCTTCCTGATCAAGCCCCCTGTCTGACCGGACCAGATAGTGGACTATTCCCTGAATTCAGCCTGCCTTCTACCTGGACTGTCATTGAACCGCTCTGCCTGTCCCGCCAACCGCAAGTACCTGTTTGCTTTGCTCAGTTCGCGCCTGCTCTGGCGTGGTGGCCAGGCACTATAGCATTGTGTATAAGACCTGGGGACAACCGAGTACCGGTAGGCCTGCTTGCCTTATGGGAAAGGGGGCTGCTATAGGCAAAGAACACAGTTGCCAGCTATAGTGTCTGACCACCTGAGGTGGGGTACACGTGACACACCAGGACCCTTCACTGGAGACACCTCATGAACTCATTTGAGGTTTGGCCAGGCCAACATGATGGCAATCCCCATGAATAGATGGATGATTCGCCTTTGAATAGGGCAAGAACAAAATGGGAGCTGTATGGGGACGATGAGCTGAGGATGGCTCCCATCCAGCCTGCAGATCTGGTCACAGATGGTGAAATCTGGAAGATTTTTTCCCATCTAGTCATGGTTTCCTCTATCAACATGCTCTTTGCTTTCTGTTTTATCTCAGACTTGGTTCTCTCAGCTGAGAATCCATAAAGCTTATCACCTTCGTTCTTCACAGCCTCTTGTCTGCACAGGTGTGCGTGACATGACCCCGAGCTGCATTGCAAGAGGGCTCCAAAGGTCATGTGATACACCAATCGAGATCTGCAGGATTATCGAGGACACCTTAAACGACTTTGAAACTCCAAGAAATAACGTAAAAGGGAACCCATCAAACAAAGTGCATGGGAGGTCAGGCCTCCTGTCTTTTACATATCTCTTCAAATGGATGGGGGACTTCAGTGATTAATAGGGGGAAGTCCAGTGAGTGACCCCCGGGAATGATATGGGGTCTCCTGGTTCACTTGGATGGTTTGTACAGACATCTTGCAGTGACAGTTAAGAGGCAAGCCAAGAAGGTGAAGAGAAAGAAGGAAAAGGGAAAAAGTCAGTTGGTTTGGAGTGCTCATGAGAAGGGAAAAAAAAAAGTGGGTGGCCAATGGAAAGTTTCACCCCCTTCATGACCAGGGCATTTTTTTGATATGCGCTACTTTAACTGGTAATTGCGCAGTCATGCGATATTGTACCCAATTGAAATTTATATACATTTTTTCACACGAACAGAGCTTTCTTTTGGTGGTATTTGAGCACCTCTGGGTTTTTTTGTTTTTATATGAACGAAAACACTGGAAATTAAAAAAAATAAAAAATAATATATATATATATATAACACACACACACACACACACACACATATATACGTATATGTATATTTTATATATTTTTTAACTATATATTTTATATAATATATATATTAGGTTATATTTTTAACTATATACAGGTCCTTCTCAAAAAATTAGCATATTGTGATGAAGTTCATTATTTTCTGTAATGTACTGATAAACATTAGACTTTCATATATTTTAGATTCATTACACACAACTGAAGTAGTTCAAGCCTTTTCTTGTTTTAATATTGATGATTTTGGCATACAGCTCATGACAACCCAAAAATCCTATCTCAAAAAATTAGCATATTTCATCCGACCAATAAAAGAAAAGTGTTTTTAATACAAAAAAAGTCAACCTTCAAATAATTATGTTCAGTTATGCACTCAATACTTGGTCGGGAATCCTTTTGCAGAAATGACTGCTTCAATGCGGCGTGGCATGGAGGCAACCAGCCTGTGGCACTGCTGAGGTGTTATGGAGGCCCAGGATGCTTCGATAGCGGCCTTAAGCTCATCCAGAGTGTTGGGTCTTGCGTCTCTCAACTTTCTCTTCCCAATATCCCACAGATTCTCTATGGGGTTCAGGTCAGGAGAGTTGGCAGGCCAATTGAGCACAGTAATACCATGGTCAGTAAACCATTTACCAGTGGTTTTGGCACTGTGAGCAGGTGCCAGGTCGTGCTGAAAAATGAAATCTTCATCTCCATAAAGCTTTTCAGCAGATGGAAGCATGAAGTGCTCCAAAATCTCCTGATAGCTAGCTGCATTGACCCTGCCCTTGATAAAACACAGTGGACCAACACCAGCAGCTGACATGCACCCCAGACCATCACTGACTGTGGGTACTTGACACTGGACTTCAGGCATTTTGGCATTTCCCTCTCCCCAGTCTTCCTCCAGACTCTGGCACCTTGATTTCCGAATGACATGCAAAATTTGCTTTCATCCGAAAAAAGTACTTTGGACCACTGAGCAACAGTCCAGTGCTGCTTCTCTGTAGCCCAGGTCAGGCGCTTCTGCCGCTGTTTCTGGTTCAAAAGTGGCTTGACCTGGGGAATGCGGCACCTGTTGCCCATTTCCTGCACACGCCTGTTCACGGTGGCTCTGGATGTTTCTACTCCAGACTCAGTCCACTGCTTCCGCAGGTCCTCCAAGGTCTGGAATCGGTCCTTCTCCACAATCTTCTTCAGGGTCCGGTCACCTCTTCTCGTTGTGCAGCGTTTTCTGCCACACTTTTTCCTTCCCACAGACTTCCCACTGAGGTGCCTTGATACAGCACTCTGGGAACAGCCTATTCGTTCAGAAATTTCTTTCTGTGTCTTACCCTCTTGCTTGAGGGTGTCAATGATGGCCTTCTGGACAGCAGTCAGGTCGGCAGTCTTACCCATGATTGCGGTTTTGAGTAATGAACCAGGCTGGGAGTTTTTAAAAGCCTCAGGAATCTTTTGCAGGTGTTTAGAGTTAATTAGTTGATTCAGATGATTAGGTTAATAGCTCGTTTAGAGAACCTTTTCATGATATGCTAATTTTTTGAGATAGGAATTTTGGGTTGTCATGAGCTGTATGCCAAAATCATCAATATTAAAACAAGAAAAGGCTTGAACTACTTCAGTTGTGTGTAATGAATCTAAAATATATGAAAGTCTAATGTTTATCAGTACATTACAGAAAATAATGAACTTGCAAATGCAAATTTTTTGAGAAGGACCTGTGTGTGTGTGTGTATGTGTATATATATATATATATATATATATATATATATATATTTTATATAATTTGTTATAGTATTATATTTTACTTTATTATTTTATATATATATATATATATATATATATATATATATATATATATATATATATATATACACATATATGTATATTTTATATAATATATATATTATGTTATATTTTTAACATATATATATATATATATATATATATATATAATTTATGTTACATTATATATATATATATATACACACACACACACACACACATATATATATATATATATATATATATATATATATATATGTATATTTTATGAACTATATATTTTATATAATATATTATAAAATATATATTATATTTTATATCATATATATCTATCTATATCTATATCTATATCTATATCTATATCTATATCTATATATATATATATATATATATATATAAAAAAAATTAAAGAGATAAAAAATATATATTGAAATAAATATATATATAGATTTTTAAATAAAAACGAAGGAAAAATTAATTTAAATGTACTCTTTTTTTGTTATGATATACTGTGTATATATACACACACACACATATGTGTGTAGCGGGTACTTACTTTCCCGGGTGCATTTTTTGAATTTAGCTGTGACATCAGTGCTATGTTCCTTGCGGTTCACTAGGTGGCGCTGTCACCGTGGCCGGGGGGGATGAATATCACTGTGTGCCGAGGTCCTTTTTGTCCTCTCTCGGCAGCGGTATGGTGGGGCGGGGAACCCGCCGTGCTTGCTGGGAGAGGAGGTAAAGGGGGCCGGCCATCTTGGTCACGGGGTCTTGGTCCCAAGCACCTTCAGCTTGCGGACGTGGGTTCGTGCTCGTCCTCTAGGAGGCCTCGGCCTAGAGGACCAACGGAGATCGTGTTCCACCCCAGGCACCTTCAGCCCTGGGGTGAGGTACTTGCAAGAAGGTCCGGAGCTCAGTGCCCAACACTGAGTTCCGTGAGGGAAGGGTCCTAAGGTACTTCGGGGATGGAGGCTTGAATCTGAGTAAGACGCAATGGACCGGGGAGAGCTCCTCACTCGAAGACCCGGTGCAGCAGACGGCCGGTGACGGCTGAGTCTCTTGTCGGAGACCATCCAGAAGGATCCCCTTCCTCTCGTGCGGAGACCATATCCCACTCTCCAGGTGGAGCGAATTTGTGTCTGGGCCTATTCACACTCGCACCTCCTTTTCTGTTCTATCTCTCAAGGGAGTCCATGTATGGTGTGTTCTAATAAAGGAGTGTTGGACTTTAATGGTGTGAGGCACAATTCCTGGCGGACGAAGTTCACGGTGACTCTTGGAGGGAGGATCCGGGTGCACAGCACAGACCCGAAGGTAAATGAGACATTGCTGATACCACAGGTATTCCCACATGTTGGAAGCTAGGCGTAGCCCACCCGCTCTCTCTCTCTCCACCCTACCAGATACCCCTAGACAAGAGACAGTGCGAGCCGCACGGAGAGAGAAGAGGGGCAGGCGCTACACGTGGGGGCTCGTCCGGGATTGTGTTGTGCATCACAGTATTGAACAAGTCTGCTGGATGAGTTAACTGAATAGGCCAAAGTGCAGCCCTGCTCGAAGTCGTGGAATTGACCCTAGACCAGGGAAAGGCCCGCGCAGGAAGAGCGGTGAACGGGGGGAGGCCCAGCCGTGTGAGGTACTACACGTGGGGGCTTCTAATTGCACTGCGCCAACAGACACAACCCCCGTTGCTTAGTTCGTGGGCGTGGCTCAACCAAAGAAAGTGAAAAAGCCCGCAAACTGGAACAAAGGGGAGGAGTCCAATACGTGAGAGGGCTACACGTGGGACATTGGCGCGAAAACTCTGCAGTGTGCGATGGACCAGCAATAAGTCACCATGTTTGGACATACTTCATGGATTCCAGTTCACCCTGCTACTACCACGATGACTGCTGCTGCTCTGATAACGGATACCGGGATCAGACTGAAGCCAAGGGGTCGATTCGCCCTGTATTCGTGCATGGATGTAGAGGCCCTGGGTGTAATTTGTCCCGGGTGCTCGGGACTGGTGTGCCACCTGAAGCCCTTCGGATAATGTGAGGCCTGTGGGGAGTTCCTGTTCGAGGTGGATCCGGTAGTTGAAAGGCCGAGAACCATCTACCCAGGCCAGGCTTCAGGTAACACTACTCGCAGAGGAGGAATTACTGCTGTAAAAGCCATCCCAGCGCACACTGCAGCGACCGAGGAGGAGGTTGTTAAAACTCAACGGGAGAAATCCGAGGATGCTGACTCGGTCACCACTGTCTCACAGCGTCCGCCACTGAAGAAGAGAACCAGCATGGTGGCCCCGACCAGTGGTGGTGGCGGACCATCTCGCCAGCTTACGCCAGGCCTAGACGGATCCGTTGACGAGTGTTCCGGACGTCCCGCTTCAAGTAAAGGCCGAGGTGAGCCGGGCAAAGAGACTTGGTGCATGGGCGGAGATGCCGGGAAGGCATGGCCCAGTGTGTCCGCGGGAGGTGTTAGCTCCGTCTCTCTACAACGGGCTACATACCCGCGGAGGAGTGTGATACTTCGGATCTGGAGTCGCTCTCTGATGTGGGAGATGACACAGCCATTGACGAACTGTTTGCAGAGAAGGGCTGGGACAAAGTGCCGCTAGCTTCATTCCGAAGGCCCCGAGGTTCACCCATGTCCACGGGGGAGAGTACACCCCGGGTGGAGGCACCAGCGCCTGAACAAGGGTCCTGTTCCCAGCCCACATCTACATCTCCGGTGCCATCTGCATCAGGTACTGGGGAGCAGAAGTTGATACTACGGGCACCTATGCCCCAACCAGAAGTGGTTAAGACCCCTCGCCATCCGGACTCTATAGTTCTACCCGGCGAAGGGGACATAGCCACAATGCCTCCGCTGTCAAGGCTTCAGAGACTCTTCTGCCAGAAAGTTGCTGCTGACTACGGGTGGGAATATCCGTACCTCCCCAAGGAGTTACTATACGAAGTGGAGGTGTACCGAGAGCGCTGGTATAATGACTTTGTGTGGACCCACCTTAAGGTCCCACACGCCCGCAGGTATTTGACATTCTCTCCAAAGACAGCTCAGCGGTTCAAGGACTGCAAGGCAGAGTGGATGAGGGGAAGACACATCCATGCGGATAAGGTGTTGATCCGACGCAAAGAAGGTGAGGATGTGGAGTACCATCTGGAGACCATGGATCGGCATCTAAAACCTATTGTCCTGCCGCATCCCCGCTTCTACCTCTGAGGAGAAAGAGACTCCATTTATTTGCTTTGTTTCGAAAGGACCTTGCACCCCCTGAACTTTGCTGTTTGACTTTCTTGTTGGTGCTATCATCAGTGTTTGGCCCGCAAGAGGGGTGCTTGTGTCATTCCAAGGAAGAACTGTTCCAGTTGTTGTTCTTTCCTCTCCGGTGAGAAGTTGCAGACTTTGGGGTAGATAGGGCCCGGAGTCAAGCAGCAAGAAAAGAGAAGATGGTTCCACGGGTGCAGTTACCGCGAGGCTGTCACCAGGTGGCAGTCTTGTGCAACGTTACACATTGTACACACTTACACTGGAGGAAAAGATATTTCTCTTCGGAGGAGTTTCTTTTTCTCCCACACATACACATGTGTCAGGGCTTTATTGTTTCTTTTCTCTTCCCTCTGCAGGAGAGCGTCCAGTCAAGATTATGGAACCTGGGGTGGTTCTTAGTTAGGATGGGAGGGAAAAGTATAATGTTTTAAATGTTGTCTTTCACTCCTCTTTTGTTGCAGGGGCTCAGACACAACTTCTCCGTTAGGAGAGTGTAGCGGGTACTTACTTTCCCGGGTGCATTTTTTAAATTTAGCTGTGACATCAGTGCTATGTTCCTTGCGGTTCACTAGGTGGCGCTGTCACCGTGGCCGGGGGGGATGAATATCACTGTGTGCCGAGGTCCTTTTTGTCCTCTCTCGGGGAACCCGCCGTGCTTGCTGGGAGAGGAGATAAAGGGGGCCGGCCATCTTGGTCACGGGGTCTTGGTCCCAAGCACCTTCAGCTTGCGGACGTGGGTTCGTGCTCGTCCTCTAGGAGGCCTCGGCCTAGAGGACCAACGGAGATCGTGTTCCGCCCCAGGCACCTTCAGCCCTGGGGTGAGGTACTTGCAAGAAGGTCCGGAGCTCAGTGCCCAACACTGAGTTCCGTGAGGGAAGGGTCCTAAGGTACTTCGGGGATGGAGGCTTGAATCTGAGTAAGACGCAATGGACCGGGGAGAGCTCCTCACTCGAAGACCCGGTGCAGCAGACGGCCGGTGACGGGTGAGTCTCTTGTCGGAGACCGTCCAGAAGGATCCCCTTCACCTCGTGCGGAGACCATATCCCACTCTCCAGGAGGAGAGTGGTGGAGCGAATTTGTGTCTGGGCCTATTCACACTCACACCTCCTTGACAGATAGAACAGAAAAGGAAGTCCCTGTATGGTGTGTTCTAATAAAGGAGTGTTGGACTTTAATGGTGTGAGGCTCAATTCCTGGCGGACGAAGTTCACGGTGACTCTTGGAGGGAGGATCCGGGTGCACAGCACAGACCCGAAGGTAAACAAGACATTGCTGATACCACAGGTATTCCCACGTGGTGGAAGCTAGGCGTAGCCCACCCTCTCTCTCTCTCTCCACCCTACCAGATACCCCTAGACAAGAGACAGTGCGAGCCGCACGGAGAGAGAAGAGGGGCAGGCGCTACACGTGTAAATATAAAATTATATATTTTTTGTTAGGTGATAGATAAGCCAACCCATAGCACACACTTATTATTACATACAGGAACAGATGTAATGGGTCTACCTGCCCCCTAAAGTGGCGTTTTATTGGCTGGGACCAAATAACCACACCTTGTAGTTTTTTTTTTTTTTTTTTACTTTCAGCTATAAAAAATATCCAGTAAAAAAATCACATTTCTTCATAAATTTACACCAAAATGTATTTCACTACATGTCTTTGGTAAAAAACAAAACAAAAAAAAACCCAATAAGTGTATATTGATTATTTTGTGTGAAAGTGATAGAGTCTACAAACTATGGGATATATATATTGGAATTACTTTTTTTTTTTTTATACTAGTAATGGTCAGCGACTTATAGTGGGACTGTGCGGCGGTCAATCTGACACTAACTGACGCTGGCTGGGAGGTACGTTGACATCATCAGTGACACTAATACAGTGATCATTGTGGTTATACTGTACACTGTCACTGTACTAATGACACTGGCTGGGAAGGGGTTAACATCTAGGGGCGATCAATGGGGGTTAAATGTGATCCTAACTATGTGTAATGTGTGGATGTAATGGCCCCTTCCTGTTCCAACATGACTGCACACCAGTGCACAAAGCAAGGTCCATAAAGACATGGATGAGCGAGTTTGGGGTGGAGGAACCTGACTGGCCTGTACAGAGTCCTGACCTCAACCTGATAGAACTGGCGCGCAGTCATGTAGGAACAGGAAGGGGCCGTCTCCAAAACTGTTCCCACAAAGTTGGGAGCATGAAATTGTCCAAAGCGTCTTGGTATGCTGACGCCTTAAGAGTTCCCTTCACTGGAACTAAGGGGGCCAAACACAAACCCCACAGCATAATCCCCCCTCCACCAAATGATTTGGGCCAGCGCATGAAGCAAGGTCCATAAAGACATGAATGAGAGAGTTTGGGGTGGAGGAACCTGACTGGCCTGCACAGAGTCCTGACCTCAAACCAATAGAACACCTTTGGGATGAATTAGAGCGGAGACTGCGAGCCAGGCCTTCTCATCCAACATCAGTGCCTGACCTCACAAATGCGCTTCTGGTCAAACATTCCCATAGACACCCTCCTAAACCTTGTGGACGGCCTTCCCAGAAGAGTTGAAGTTGTTATAGCTGCAAAGGGCGGGGCAACTCAATATTGAACCCTACGGACTAAGTCTGGGATGCCATTAAAGTTCATGTAAAGGCAGGCGTCCCAATACTTTTGGTAATATTGTGTATGTGGTTCTAAACCTGAGTACTAGTTGGTACAGCTTCCAGCCGCCGTGTATTTCAGGCTGTCATAGACTCAGTAATACTCCGATGCAATAAAGCTGGCTACTCGGTAACATCCATTGGAACAATTCTTTATTGACTACATGGCTGAAAACGGCAATACCAAACTAACGCGTTTCGGCATTCAGCCGAAACGCGTTAGTGTCTTGTTGCTGTATCCAACCATGTAGCCAATAAAGAATTGTTCCAATGGATGTTACAGAGTATCCGGTTTTATTGTATCAAAGGATTATTGCTACAATTCAAAGTCCAGTGCACCGGTTTCCAGTCCTCCCCAGGTGATTTGCGGTAGAATGCGTTCTCTCATAGACGCAGGGCACGACGCACGTGAAGTTAAGCGCCCCAATGTGCGTGAAGCCTTAGTACAAAGGTATCACAGGCAGCTGTGTTGAAACATCCACAACAAACTGAGAACGGGCCCGGACCTGCCGGATACTTCTAAGGGGTCGAAGAAGGAAAACATCAATCAGCCTCTATCACCTGCAACATCACAAACAGACCCGCCCGTCACCTGACCCCCTCCCCCCCCCCCCCCCCGCCTCGCTCCTCTGGACATTTTGTGAAAGATAATACTACTCTTCATCCACAGCAAAAATAAGGAAGTGTCAAATCCGCCCGCTGATTGCACAACGATTGTTATTGATGAGGACGCTGACCCGGAGAAGCTCTGTGTGTTTTCCCCCCTCTTCACCTTTCCTTGATCCGTCACCAAACAGACCCAAGCCAATCATTCATGGCAGGTATTCTTTATTTTTATTTATTTTTTGTGAAAAGAGGGAGAATATTCGGACATCAGTCACATGACACATTTTCACCTTTTTAGTGTAGAACAATGAAAAACAGTGGAACTCCAGCTGGCTTAAGCATCTCCAGCGGCCTGAAACATGTCACAGTGACGGCATTGTACCCCGCAAATGACGCTCACTCAAGGTGGCAGTCCCGTTCTTAGCCTGGTGATGTTCAGGAGTCGACACCTCCAAAAAAATAATAATTTTATAATGTGCTGAATATCACCTTCGCCACACATTGGCCGGATTTACACAGCACCTTCAGCATCCGGATTCGTCAGCATCTCCAACTTCCTTCCGAAGACAGTCAGTCCGGTTCCTTTTATCTGACATTTTTTTTTTTTTACAAAAATAACCTGCAAGAGAAAGCCATAATGAGCTAGTATGACTAGCATACTAGCTCATTATGCAGTACTTACCTTAGATCGAAGCCCCCAAAGCCATCCTGGTCTCCCCCCCCTCCGGCCGCAGACATTGCTCCGGAAGGTTACCTCCGGGTATCGCCGCTCCAGCGCTCTGATTGTGCGCGGGAGCCATCAAAGCTGGCATTATCCATTGATAAAACCGGCGTTGACAGTGCGGCAGCGCCTTTGTCTACGGCGCGCATGCGCCGTAGACAACGGTGCATTCCTTTTTGTAAAATATTTCCTAAACCGTGTAGGGTTAGGAGATATTGCAAACACCTACAGGTAAGCCTAAAGCCCCGTACACACGGTCGGACTTTTGGCCAACAAACTTCATTTTGAGCAAGTTGGACCAACAATCCGACCGTGTGTACGCTCCATCGGACAAACTTTGCTGGGTTATTTTTTGTTTTCATCGGACAAAAGTTGGGTCTGCAAACGGACAAACTTTTGGCCAACAAAAGTCCGATGGAGCAAAGTCCGACCGTGTGTACAGAAAACCATCGGACTTTTGTCCGATGGCCAAACAACTAATGTTAAAACCAACCAATAGCATAAGTTGACCAAAGGGTGGCGGTAAAGAGCAGAAAATAGCAGAAAAACCACGTGATGTTGCAAAGAGTTTTGGGAAAGTTTGCAGAAAAGTCCTGTGGTGTGTATGCTATGGGTGTTCCCGGCCAACTCCGTTCGGACAAAAATCCAGGTAAAAGTCCGATGGAAGTCCGACCGTGTGTATGGGGCTTTAATCTAGGCTTACCTGTAGGTGAAAGTTGCATAAGTGGGTTTACAACCACTTTAAAGCGGGATTCCACCCACAATTTTTTTTTTTTTTTTTTAAAGTCAGCAGCTACTAACAGTGTAGCTGCTGACTTTTAATAAGGGCACTTACCTGTCCAACTCGCCCGCAATGTCGGTCCCGCGACGGCGATCGATTTTTGCTGGCAGGTCCCGGCTCCTCCATCCTGACTAAGGGAAACAGGCAGTGAAGCCTTATGGCTTCACTGCCCGTTTCCTACTGCGCATGTGCCACACGCACGGCGCTTTGTGAATGGGCGGCTTGCCTCCTGGGATACACACAGTTCCCAGAAGGCAGCGCGCCCCATTCACAAGCAGAGGAAAGGGAAGTTCTCAGTCCGAGGACAAGGAAGAGGCACAGTAGAGGCAGATTAGGGGACTTCCGCATAGCAACAGGCATTTCGGGTAAGTATCATTTTTTTTTTATATTCATTTTTTTCTTTTTCTTTTTTTAATGAATTTTAGTGTAAAAAAAATTTCAGGGTGGACCTCCGCTTTAAGGCCCCATTTACCAAAACCATATAATATGAGGTCAAACCTTAACCCTTTCCATACCGGGCTTTTTATACCACTTCCATACCGGCCTATTCTGGCACTTCTCTCCTACATGTACAAATCATCATTATTTTGCTAGAAAATTACTCAGAACCCCCAAACATTATATATATATTTTTTTTTTAGCAGACACCCTAGGGAATAAAATGACGGTCGTTGCAACTTTTTATCTTGCACGGTATTTGCGCAATGATTTTTCAAACGCCTTTTTTGGGGAAAAAAATGGTTTCATGAATTAAAAAATAACAAAACAGTAAAGTTAGCCCAATTTTTTTGTAAAATATGAAAGCTTATGTTACGCCGAGTAAATAGATACCTAACATGTCACGCTTTAAAATTGCGCACACTCTTGGAATGGCGCCAAACTTCGGTACTTAAAAATCTCCATAGGCGACGCTTTGAAATTTTTTACAGGTTACCAGTTTAGAGTTACAGAGGAGGTCTAGTGCTAGAATTGTTGCACGCGCTCTAACGCACGTGGCGATACCTCACATATGTGGTTTAATTGGCGTTTACATATGTGGGCGGGACTTGCGTGTGCGTTCGCTTCTGAGCGCGAGCTACCGGGGACAGGGGCGTTTAAAAAAAAAAATAATTTATCATTTTTTTTTACTTAATTTTTTTTATTTTTACACTTTTTTTTTTTACATTTTTTTTTTTTGGATCACTTTTATTCCTATTACAAGGAATGTAAACATCCCTTGTAATAGGAATGGTGTGTGACAGGTCCTCTTTATGGAGAGATTCGGGGTCAATAAGACCCCACATCTCTCCTCCAGGCTGGAAAGCATGAGATCGTGAATTTTTTTTCACTGATCTCATGTTTACTAGGCTTGTGCAATTCGTTTCGTAACGAATCGAAATTCGTCCGAATTTAGCAACTTTCGGACATTCGGAAGCATTCGAATTTCCGAACAAAGCAATTACGAATAAGACCGAATCCGAAATAAATTATACCGCAAATAGCGAATGCCCGAATGTCTTCGGCATAATTCGTTATGAAAAAGTTACGAATGTACGAATCCATACGAAGCACAATAACACTCACTCTGCTCTGCTCTCTGCTTCTCCCACACCGTGCTGAACTCCCTCTCAAAATGGTGTACAGGGGGCGGAGGCTATAGCCGCATGTAAAAAACGAAAGTAAAATACGAGATTTCGAATCCATTCGAAGCACAATAACACTCTGCTCTGCTCTCTGCTTCTCCCTCACCGTGCTGAACCCTCTCAAAATGGTGTACAGGGGCGGAGGCTATAGCCGCATGTAAAAAACGAAAGTAAAATACGAGATTTCGAATCGTTACAAATAACTGCTATGTATTTAGAAAAGTACAAATCCATTCGAAGCACATTAGGCATAATAGGCAGCGTCGTCGTGAGAGAGACACAGAAAATTACGAATCAACGAACCCAAAAAAAGTTACGAAAGTAGGAGTTGTGTCCAGAATCAACGAAAAACAATGTACTCTACCGAAAGTACGAATTATAAATCAACTAAAAATTCAACGAAAAATGTCGCTTGCGAAAATACGAATTAGTCCGAACACGAAAAATCCCGTCTAGCAAAATTACGAATGATTACGAATCAACAGGACCGAAAAGAAACGAACCGAAACTAACCGAATTTTTCCGTTGTGCACAAGCCTAATGTTTACTAGCCGCAATGGCGGCTTTGTTTACATCTGAGAACCCGGGCGTGACGTCATCACATCGCGCCCGGGCCTCCGACGGTCATAGAGATGACTGGTGATCATCTGGTCACCAGTCATCTCTATGCTCGTCACGTGACCCACCACCGGCGCCGGACGACTCTCTCCGGGTCCCCGATGGCACGGGAGAGCCCGGAGAAGCACCGGATGGCGGCGGGAGGGGGGGGATGTCTCCTCCCGCCGCCTATAAGAACGATCAAGCGGTGGAACCGCCACTATGATCGTTCTTATGGTGTGCAGAATCGCCGGCAGAAAACAAGGATATCTGAATGATGCCTCTAGCTGCACCCATCATTCAGATATCCCCCCACAAAGCCCAGGACGTCATATGATGTCCACCCGAAGGGAGAGAGGGTTCCTGCCGGCGTCATTTTACAATGACCCGGTATGGAAGTGGTTAAGCCTGATTGCATACAAATTGAAACTCTTAAAGGGGTTGTAAAGCTTTGTGCTTTTTCACCTTAATGCATCCTATGCACTCTCGGGCCCCCCAGCCCCGCTGTTTTACTTACCTGAGCCACGAAGCTCCTTGTGCACAATCCCGCAATGGTTTCCCCCAGCTTGAGGCGGCTCTTCATTGGATATTGATAGCAGCACAGCCATTGGCTCCCACTGCTGTCAATCAAATCAATGACGCGGGGGGGGTGGGGCCGAGCGATACTGTCGGCAGCTGTGGCCCGCCGACCGTATCACGGTGAGCGCGCCCGCAAGCTAACCCCCTTGGGAGAGCGCTTCCCAGAACAAGGGGGGTTAGCTGTTGCGGGGAGGAGCCGAGACAGCTGCAGAGGGACCCCAGAAGACGAGGATCGGGGGCCACTCTGTGCAAAACGAACTGCACAGTGGAGGTAAGTATGGTCAGGGCTGTCGGAACAGGACAGGCAAAACAAGCAATTGCTTGGGGCCCCAGCCTGCTGCCTGTCACTGTCCTCGATTTTCGCCCGGAGCCGATCCGCGGATTGCAGCCTTAGGAAAGGCCGCGGCTTCGGCCTAGCTTCGGAACGGCGGCCATCTTGGTACACCCGGCGGTGACAGGCCACCGCTATTGCTTATGGGAGTTGTAGTCCACAACGGCGGCTACGTGCTGATGCTCCCTGCTCCTGGGGGGAGGAGTCAGTGTCAGTCAGTCACTCAGGAGGGCAGCGCAGGCGTGCTACAACTCCCATTGCGGTCGGATCATATTTTGCCCGCCAGACAGTGCCTCTGGAAAGGGTAAGTCAGTGAATTACTTTTTAATGGAGTGATAAAGTCTCTAATAGTTCCACAAATAAAAAAGTAAATACGTTTTCTTGAAAAGTACGGTAGTAAAGAATCTGTCTTTCTTTGGCTCCACAAGCATGTACTTGTACATGATTTCTGTTCTTCTGTCCAGTAATTTAGCCAGATCAGGATCCCTGAATATTAGTGCGCGGCTGCAAACAACTTCCTGGTCACAGCAGCCTGCTTCTCCATCCCAATCCCCACTATTGGAGAAATATCCAGTATCAGGGTTTTTTTTATTTTTTATTTACTAAATAAAAAAAATAAAAAAACCATGATACTGGACATTTCTCCAATAGTGGGGATTGGGATGGAGAAGCAGGCCGCTGTGACCAGGAAGTTGTTTACAGGAGAAAAGCGCACGAATATTCAGGGATCCTAATCCTGGCCTGGATTACTGGACAGAACAGAAATCATGTACAAGTACATGCTTATGGAGCCATAGAAAGACTGACAAATTCTTTACTACTTTTCAAGAAAACTTATTTACTATTTTATTTGTGGAACTATTAGAGACTTTATCGCTCCATAATTATTTTTGAATATTTTTATTATTTTAACAGTGGACATTACAGGGGGAGATGTGGATATTACAGTGGGGGAGATGTGGATATTACAGTGGGGGAGATGTGGATTTCTTTTTCGTACATCACGGGACACAGAGCGACTTAGTCATTACTAATGGGTTATATAGATTACCTTCAGGTGCTGGCACTGGCCACTTCCAAACCGGAAGTACCCTCCCCTATATAAGCCCCTCCCATCCGGGAGCACCTCAGTTTTTTGCCAGTGTCTAAGGTGTTGGCCAAAGAGTAACATGTGTTTTCACTGGGCTTGCGTACAGGTTCTTTTGGGCCTTAGTAAGCTGTTCCGGATCCCACCAAAAAAGCTTCATAGCTAAACGGTCGGTACCCGGGCCTTGCAGCAGAAGAGCAAGGTTTTGCCTGTAATGCCTCTTAGGAGGGCTGGACCCTGGGATCCAGAGCTCTGGTCATACCCACGACCAAGATGTTGTCTGTGCAGGGTGCTATACAGGTCCAGGGGAGTGGAATCCTTGGGAACCCGGTCCCTGAAGGTTTAATTACAATGCCTGCCGTGATAGGTGAAGTTTGGGCTTCTGTGGACCAAACAAAGTCCTGCGGCGGGGATCAGGTAAGTGGGGGCCCCCAGGAACTTGGTTCTATTGGGGGACCCCCAAGCCTAATTTGTCTTTCTGTCTGTTACTTAACGGTATTCCCGCTAATATCTGTGTATGCCTGTAACTACTGAAAATGTAAAATTTTAATAGTAGTCAAGAAAAAAAAAAAAAAAAGAGGACCGCGGTACCTGTGTTAAACCACTAGAGGCCGCTGTAGTCCATTTTTCTTGTCATGTGGATCTTTGGTTTTCTCAAGTCAAAAGATCCAGGCAGTTGGTAAGTTTCTCTGTGGGAATCCACTTCCTCTGCCCTGTTGCTGCACTCATCCACTGCACAGGCCCTCCGGCAAAAAGGGCCCTGGCTCCTAGTCCCTGTTTGATTTCGAAAAGGGCGCCAATGGCGCACGGGCGCGCGCGGGCGCGTGCACGCGCCTCCTATGAAAAAAAGGGGCGGGGCGGGTGGATGACGCTCGATGCGCGCCACGGCGCTTCTGCGCATGTGCAGGCGTCCCAGCTTGTATAAAGACACAGTACAAGTGTCAGCTGGATGCAAACAGAGCTAGCAACAAACAGTGGCACACAGAGGCGGTTGATGCAGGCATCCCCATAGAAAGGCACTTTAGTGGACACCAGCTGGTATATAGCAGCAACTGTGTTAGACTATTACCAGCAAAATTGGTGTATGACGACGGGAATACCTCAGCTTTGTGCTTAAAGGATATGTCGTCCAGACGCTCCGGAAATAGGTCTTCCAGGAAGCCAAAGGGGTCTCCATCGGGCTCTGAGGATATTGGGCATGCTTGTACTGCACCAATCTCCCCTGAGAATTCAGAGGTCAGTAGCCGTAGAAACCCCGCAGGAGTGCCTGGTGCTGCGGCTGTCCCCAGTCCACCTGCTCCTGTATATATAACAGAGGAGGTTTTATCCTCAACTCTGGGAGGATTGGAAGAGAGATTAACAGCATTGATCGCTGCTTCCCTGTCACAGGGAAAGCGCGTCCGATCTCCGTCTCCTCCTTCAGAGTGCCTGTTAGTGGAGGAACAGCCCCACACAGGGATCGACCTACCTGAAGGGGATCAGGATGAGGTTGATTCAGTTATGGAGGAATCAACAGTGGAAGAACCTTTCTCAGCATCTCAGGCTGAAAGATTATGGGTTCAGTCTCTGACTAACATGGTCCGATCAGCATTTAAAATGCCTCTGGCGGAACCACCATCCACTACGGTTTCCTCGCTGGGGTCGCTAAAAGCTCCCCAGGCTGTCTGTTCCTTCCCAATCCACCCTTTATTAGAAGGGCTTATTTACCAGGATTGGGAGCATCCTGATAAAATATTTGCTCCCCCCAAGAGATTTCCGGTGATCTATCCCATGGAGGATAAGTTCATAAAAAAATGGAGGGTCCCTACAGTGGACGCAGCCATCTCTTCTGTGAACAAATCACTGACATGTCCAGTAGATAATGTTCCAATGTTCAAAGACCCAATAGATAAAAAATTGGAGTCTTTACTAAAATCTGCTTTCTCTACAGCAAGCATGGTGACACAACCTGCGGGAGCAGCGATTGGAGTCTGCCAAGCAGTGAAAGATCAGTTGAAACAAGTCTTAAGGGACTTACCAGATCAGCAGGCTCATGCCCTAGCTGACCTGCCTAGAGCCTTGTGTTTTGTGGTGGACGCCATAAAGGATACAATCCAACAGGCCTCCCGCTTTACGCTGTCTGTAGTACATATGCGTAGGCTTCTGTGGCTCAAAAACTGGTCTGCTGAAGCTCCCTGTAAGAAACTGCTGGTTAGCTTCCCATTTCATGGAGAACGCTTATTTGGAGAAGATCTGGACAAATATATCCAGAAAATTTCTGCCGGTAAAAGTTCACTCTTACCGGTTAAGAACAAGAGTAGAAGTCCTTCTTTTAAGAGGCCTACTTCTCCAGTCCCGGGCACATCGGCTGTGAAGCAGTTCCGACGGCCTCCGCGGTCAAATTCAGGGGGCAGAAATCAGGGACAATCACAGGGTAACAAGAAGCCCTGGATCAAGAGAGGTACAAAACCTCCCCCCAAGTCATGAAGCGTTGCCCCCACTCAATCGGGTGGGGGGAAGGCTTCAGTTGTTCACAGAGACCTGGCGGGACACCATCAGAGACAGATGGGTGCTCTCCGCAGTAAGTCTGGGATACAAGCTGGAGTTAAAAGCACTCCTCCTGCCCAATTTATGAGGTCAAACGTGCCAAGAGATCCCCAGAAGAGAGGATCCCTCCTTCTGGCACTAGAACAACTATTGCTCCAAGGTGTAATCATGAAGGTTCCCCTGGAAGAAAGCGGATTCGGGTTTTACTCGAACCTTTTCACAGTCTCCAAACCAAATGGGGACGTGAGGCCCATATTAAATCTAAAAGGGCTAAACAAGTTCCTAAATATCAGGACTTTTCGGATGGAGTCGATCCGATCGGTGGCCACCGCCCTACAAGGGCAGGAATGGTTAGCCTCGATCGACATAAGGGATGCTTATCTGCATATTCCCATCTTTCCGGCCCACCAGAAATTTCTACGCTTTGCAGTAGAAGGGCGCCATTTTCAGTTCAGAGCCTTACCTTTCGGTCTGGCCACAGCACCACGAGTGTTCACAAAAATTCTGGCCCCATTATTGGCCAATCTAAGAACACAAGGTGTAACGATAATGGCATATCTAGACGACCTGCTACTAATAGACCACTCAGTGGAAAAGCTGGAAGTAGCTATTCACAAGACAATCAAGTATCTGGAATATCACGGTTGGATTATCAACCGGGACAAGTCAGCTCTAAGACCAGTCAAAAGTCTGGAATACTTAGGGCTAAGGCTGGATTCAAATCAGAGAAAGATTTTCTTACCTCCAGAGAAGGTGTCGTCTTTAAAAGATTTGACCCACTTAGTGGGTACAAAAAGAAAACCATCCATACGCCTGTGCATGAGGCTGCTGGGAAAAATGGTGGCTTCATTCGAAGCGGTACCCTACGGTCAATTCCATTCAAGGAATTTGCAAAGGGCCATACTGTCAGCCTGGAACAAAAAAGTTCAGGCTTTAGACTTACCAATGTCCCTGTCCCCTTCCGTTCGCAAGAGCCTCCATTGGTGGTTGGTGCCCCAGAATCTGGAAAAAGGAAAACCCTTCAGTCCGGTTTCTTGGAAGGTGGTCACTACAGATGCCAGCCTCATAGGCTGGGGGGCAGTACTGGAGCAATGGTCTCTCCAGGGCAAGTGGTCAGAAGCAGAAAAGGCCCTGCCCATCAATCTCTTAGAGATACGAGCAGCCCGGTATGCCCTAGTAGCATGGACATCCAAACTCCAAGGGTCCCCTGTCAGAATTCAATCAGACAATGCCACAGCAGTGGCATATATCAATCACCAGGGTGGCACCAGGAGTCGTGCAGCCCAGAGGGAAGCAAATTGCATCCTGGAGTGGGCAGAAAAATATGTCCCAGCCATATCCGCGGTTTTCATCCCAGGAGTGGAAAATTGGAGAGCGGACTTTTTAAGTTATGCCCGGGGGAATGGTCTCTTCACCCCGAGGTTTTCCAGGCAATATGCCAGCGGTGGGGAACACCGGATGTAGATCTGCTAGCATCCAGATTCAACGCAAAGGTGGACAGATTTGTGTCTCGCACAAGGGATCCCCTAGCTTGCGGCTCGGATGCCCTAGTGTTCCCTTGGGATCAGTTCAAGCTGATATATGCATTCCCACCGCCACAATTGTTACCGCGATTACTCCGCAGAATCAGGGTAGAAAAGAAACCAGTGATTCTGGTGGCTCCAGCGTGGCCCCGAAGGGCATGGTACGCGGAGATTGTAAAAATGTCAGTGAGGAGTCCTTGGACCCTCCCACATCGTCCGGACCTGCTGTCGCAAGGACCGATATACCACCCTTCCTTACCAGCCCTAGGTTTGACGGCCTGGCTATTGAAGCCCACATTCTGAAAAAGAGAGGGCTCTCTAATTCTGTGGTATCTACCATGATCAATGCCAGGAAGCCGGTATCCAGGCAGATCTATTATAGGATCTGGAAGGCGTACATTACGTGGTATGAGGCCAAGAAATGGCATCCACGTAAGTACGTGATAGGTAGGATTTTGGACTTCCTACAGTGGGCTGTAGATAGGAAGCTGGCCTTGAGTACTATCAAGGGTCAGATTTCGGCCTTGTCAATATTTTTTCAAAGGCCCTTGGCTTCGCATTCACTAGTCAAAGCTTTCATACAAGGAGTGATGCGTATTAGCCCTCCGGTTAGTATTCCCATATGTCCATGGGACTTAAACCTGGTTCTGTCGGTTCTACAGAAACAACCGTTTGAACCATTGCAACACATTTCCTTGGTTCTTCTCACCAGAAAATTGATTTTCTTAGTAGCCATTTGTTCGGCTAAAAGAGTATCGGAATTAGCCGCCTTGTCCTGTAAGGAGCCATATCTGGTTGTCCATAAGGACAGAGTAGTATTACGTCCTCATCCAGCCTTTCTTCCCAAGGTGGTATCGAGGTTTCATTTGAACCAAGATGTGGTTCTTCCTTCTTTTTTCCCCAAACCTAGTTCGGTAGAGGAAAAGTTATTGCATTCTTTGGATGTAGTAAGAGCAGTTAAAGCTTATCTAAAAGCCACTGCTCAGATTCGCAGAACGGATACTTTGTTTATTCTGCCGGAAGGCCCTAGAAAGGGTCAGGCAGCATCAAAATCTACTTTAGCCAAGTGGATTCGACAGGTCATAATACAAGCCTATGGCTTGAGAAAGAGACCGCCTCCGTTCAAAGTTAGGGCGCACTCCACAAGAGCAGTTGGAACTTCATGGGCAGTGCATCACCAGGCCTCCCTGGCTCAAGTCTGTAAGGCCGCAACATGGTCTTCAGTTCACACGTTTTACTAGATTCTACCAGGTAGACGTTAGAAGTCAGGAGGATGTCGCCTTTGGGCGCAGTGTGTTGCAGGCCGCAAAAGATCCTCATGCCTGATGGCGCCCAGCTTATGTATCCCTCCCCTCATTTGGCATTGCTTTGGGACGTCCCATTAGTAATAACTAAGTCGCTCTGTGTCCCGTGATGTACGAAAAAGAAAAAGGGATTTTTATAACAGCTTACCTGTAAAATCCTTTTCTTGGAGTACATCACGGGACACAGAGCTCCCACCCCTCTTTTTGGGACACTTATTGCTTTGCTACAAAACTGAGGTGCTCCCGGATGGGAGGGGCTTATATAGGGGAGGGTACTTCCGGTTTGGAAGTGGCCAGTGCCAGCAAATGAAGGTAATCTATATAACCCATTAGTAATGACTAAGTCGCTCTGTGTCCCGTGATGTACTCCAAGAAAAGGATTTTACAGGTAAGCTGTTATAAAAATCCCTTTATTACAGTGGGGGAGATGTGGATATTACAGTGGGGGAGATGTGGACATTACAGGGGGAGATGATGTGGACATTACAGTGGGGGAGATGATGTGGATATTACAGTGCGGAGTCCTGCTGTCCATCCCACTGTCCATAAACAGTCCTAAGCAGCATCTTAATGTTAATGTGAGTGTGTTATGTGTTTTAAGTATGTTGGATTATATGCAACAGCAGTATTTGCACTGTAAACCTTTTTTATTTATATAAAGTGTGGGTGAGCTTAAACTGTATCGCTATGCTGTGGTTCCTGTAGGCTTTGCTTGAGTGCGCGGGGGGGGGGGGGGGGTTGGGGGGCCTCCATGTCCATTTTGCTTGGGGCCCCCAAATTCCTTCAAACAGCCCTGAGTATGGTATGTTTGTTATTTAAAAAAAAAAAAAAAAAAAAAATACCTTTACAACCCCTTTAAGGTTTAGCCTCATATTATATGGTTTTGGTAAATCTGAAGACAAAAATCTGCAGAAAATCTAATAGTGTGTATGGGGGTCTTAGATTCAGTTTTACTGAACCGGCCATTAAAACAAAAAAATTATGTATCAGTTGGTCGTGGCCATGTTATTGGTTTGAGCATAAAATATGGAGAGTGGTCCGTATCCTCTGAAAGAAGGACTGGGCAGAGGATGCAGGGGGGACACCGGTGTCAGGGAGGCGCACTGACCTGTACTTGGAGTCACTACAGCGCCCTGAAAAAGTATTCATACCCCTTGAAATTTCCCACATTTTGTCATGTTACAACCAAAAACGTAAATGTATTTTATTGGGATTTTATGTGATAGACCAACACAAAGTGGAAGGAAAATGATAAATGATACAAATAAATATGTCAAAAGTGTGGGGTGGGGAGGGGCATTTGTATGGCGCCCCCCCGAGTCAATACTTTGTAGAACCCCCTTTCTCTACAAGTCTTTTTGGGGGTGTCTCTACCAGCTTTGCACATCTAGAGGGGGACATTTTTTCAAGTCTTGCCACAGATTGTCAATGTGATTTAGGTCTGGACTGTGACTGAGCCATTGTAACACATGAATAGGCTTTGATCTAAACCATTCCATTGTAGCTCTGGCTGTACTTTAGGGTTGTTGTCCTGCTGGAAGGTGAACCTCCCCCCAGTCTCAAGTCTTTTTCAGACTCTAACAGGTCTTCTTCTAAGATTGTCCTGTATTTGTCTCCATCCATCTTCCCATCAACTCTGACCAGCTTCCCTGTCCCTGCTGAAGAAAAGCATCCCCACCACCTGATGCTGCCACCACCATGTTTCACGGTGGGTATGGTGTGTTCAGGGTGATGTGCAGTGTTAGTTTTCCCCCACACATAGCGTTTTTCTTTTAGGTCAAAAAGTTTAATTTTGGTGTCATGTGACCAGAGCACCTTCTTCCACATGTTTGCTGTGTCCCCCACATGTTTGCTGTGTCCCCCACATGTTTGCTGTGTCCCCCACATGATTGCTGTGTCCCCCACATGATTGCTGTGTCCCCCACATGGCTTCTCACAAACTGCAAACAGGACTTCTTATGGCTTTCTTTCCTAAATGTCTTTCTTCTTGTCACTCTTCCATAAAGGGCAGATTTGTGGAGAAGCACGACTAATAGTTGTCCTGTGGACAGATTCTCCCCCCTGAGCTGTGGATCTCTGCAGCTCCTCCAGAGTTACCATGGGCCTCTTGGCTGCTTCTCTGATGAATGCTCTCCTTGCCCGGCACGGTCAGTTTAGGTGGACGGCCATGTCTTGGTAGGTTTGCAGTTGTGCCATCCTCTTTCCATTTTCCGATGATGGATTGAACAGAGCTCCGTGAGATGTTCAAAGCTTGGGAGATTTTTTTTATAACCTAACCCTGCTTTATACTTCTCCACAACTTTATCCCTGACCTGTCTGGTGTGTTCCTTGGCCTTCATTATGCTGTTTGTTCACTAAGGTTCTCTAACAAACCTTAGAGGGCTTCACAGAACAGCTGTATTTATACTGAGATTAATGAATTGCATTTTTTAAGTCACCAGAGGACACAGGGGTGCACTTAGAGTCGCAGAATGACACAGGGACACACTTGAAATCACAGAGAACAAAGGGTTATACTTGAAATTACAGAGCACACAGGTTTACACTTGAAATCACAGAGCATATAGGGGTGCATTTGAAGTCACAGAATGACATGGGGCACAGGGGTGGACTTGGTGTCACAGAATGACATGGGGCACAAAGGGGTGCACTTGGAGTCACTAGAACACACAGGGACGCACTTGGAGTCATAAGGCACACAGGAGTACACTTGGAGTCACAGAATGATACGGGGCATACACAGTTGCGCACTTAGAGTCACGGAACATAGGGGCACCGTTGGAGTCACAGGGAACACAGGGGCACTGTTGGAGTCACAGGGAACACAGGGGCACTGTTGGGAACACAGGGGCACCGTTGGAGTCACAGGGAACACAGGGGCACTGTTGGAGTCACAAGGAACACAGGTGCATCGTTGGCATCACAGGGAACACAGGGGCACTGTTGGAGTCACAGGGAACACAGGGGCACCGTTGGAGTCACAGGGAAACAGGGGAACCGTTGGAGTCACAAGGAACACAGGCGCATCGTTGGCATCACAGGGAACACAGGGGCACCGTTGGAGTCGTAGGAAACACAGGGGCACCGTTGGAGTCGTAGGGAACACAGGGGCATCGTTGGAGTCGCAGGGAAACAGGGGCACCGTTGGAGTCACAGGGAACACAAGGGCACTGTTGGAGTCACAGGGAAATGGGCACCGTTGGAGTCACAGGGAACACAGGGGCATCATTTGCATCACAGGGGCACTGTTGGAGTTGAAGGGAACACAGGGGCACTGTTGAAGTGAACACAGGGGCACCGTTGGAGTCACAGGGAACACAGGGGCATCATTTGCATCACAGGGGCACTGTTGGAGTTGAAGGGAACACAGGGGCCCCGTTGGAGTCACAGGGAACACAGAGGCATCGTTGGAGTTGCAGGGAACACAGGGGCACTGTTGGAGTCACAGGGAACACAGGGGCATCGTTGGAGTTGCAGGGAACACAGGGGCACCGTTCGAGTCACAGGGAACACAGGGGCACCGTTGGAGTCACAGGGAACACAGGGGCACCGTTGGAGTCACAGGGAACACAGGGGCATCGTTGGAGTCACAGGGAACACAGGGGCATCGTTGGAGTCGCAGGAAACACATGGGCATTGTTGGAGTCACAGGGAACACAGGGGCACCGTTGGAGTCACAGGGAACACAGGGGCATCGTTGGAGTCGCAGGGAACACAGGGGCACCGTTGGAGTCACAGGGAACACAGGGGCACCGTTGGAGTCACAGGGAACACAGGGGCACCGTTGGAGTCACAGGGAACACAGGGGCACCGTTGGAGTCACAGGGAACACAAGGGCATCGTTGGAGTCGCAGGAAACACATGGGCATTGTTGGAGTCACAGGGAACACAGGGGCACCGTTGGAGTCACAGGGAACACAGGGGCACCGTTGGAGTCACAGGGAACACAGGGGCATCGTTGGAGTCACAGGGAACACAGGGGCACCGTTGGAGTCACAGGGAACACAGGGGCACCGTTGGAGTCACAGGGAACACAGGGGCACCGTTGGAGTCACAGGGAACACAAGGGCATCGTTGGAATCACAGGGAACACAGAGGCACCATTGGAGTCGCAGCGAAAACAGGGGCATTGTTGGAGTCACAGGGAACACAGGGGCACTGTTGGGGTACATTAGCACTGACTTCCTCTAAGTGCTAAAGAATGAAACCGCCATTAGTGTGTTTTAGTCTTCAGCTGCCACCAAACCATGAAATCTTGTTTTTTGGTGGAGTCGCCCTTTAAAGACCGAGGTTGACAATTGTTGGTGCTGAGAGTCAGAAATGATTTTATAAATTGTGCTGGAGGCAGCAATGTCTTCGTTGTCGGGTCGGGTCGAAGGTCGAGGAGAAGCAAACAGTTGCACAAGCTACCATCACCCACATTCACTGATAAGCGCGTTCCATGTTGGCTCTGACCTTTAACCTCTTGCAGCACATTAATGGTAAAAAAAAAGTGTTTACTGAGATTGTAAGACAACCCGTCATTGATGTCACCTGACTGAGGATGAGGGAGAAGGAGGCCATGACAGCAACTTTCCAATGTCCTTCTACAACCAAATCCCCCATATATCACTCCGTATATTATATCTGGAGAGCGGTGATGTCACTTCTGTATAATATATCTTATATCTGGAGAGCGGTGATGTCACTCCTGTATAATATATCTTATATCTGGAGAGCGGTGATGTCACTCCTGTATAATATATCTTATATCTGGAGAGCGGTGATGTCACTCCTGTATATTATATCTTATCTCTGGAGAGCGGTGATGTCACTCCTGTATAATATATCTTATATCTGGAGACCGGTGATGTCACTCCTATAGAATCCACATTATACAGAGCAGAAATCTTCCTAAATAGAGTTGAGCGGGTAGCTGGATATTCGTGTCCGGCGGGTTCGGCCGAACTTCGGAAAAAAGTTCGGATTCGGGACCGAACTTTAACCCGAACCCGGACCCGGACCCCATTGAAGTCAATGGGGACCCGGACTTCTGACGACTAAAAAGGCTCTAAAAAAGTAATGGAAAGGGCTAGAGGGCTGCAAATGGCAGCAAAATGTTGTTAAGAACATGGCAAGTGCTCTGCAAACAAATGTGGATAGGAAATAACTTAAAAGAACATAAAAAAAATAAAAAAATAAAAAAATATGCTGGAGGCCACCTTTTCAGCAGAAGAGGTACAGGAAGTCATTAAGAACCTCAGAAACTCAACGGCACGATGCCACACATATGGTGGGAATGCCCCAGAATACGCCCTTTCTGGAATAGATTATTTAATTTAATGGATAAGCTAGTGGGAAAATAAAATACTTTGAAATAAAAATGTAGCGGGGTGCTAAATTTAAGGAAAGTGTTTGAGTGGTAAATAGGCTCAAATACCCTAATTCTGTAGGATTCATGGACCATTTTGTCCTCGGGGGACAGTATTGGTGTGCAGTTCCCTGCGGCCTACAGGTGGTGCCTTTTGTGTCCCCTCTTGGCAGTAGTACAGCGGGGCGGGGAACCTGCTGTGCATGCCGGGAGAGCATATAAAAGGGGCAGACCTTTGGCCTGGGGGCTGATGTCCAGTGGGGTCCGCGCCCAGGTGCCTTCGGCCTGGGTGCATGTGTTCCTGTTCCATCTCGGGCACCTTTAGCCCGGGGTGAGGTACTATCCTGGAGTTCTTGCTGCCCTGGGTATGGAGGCCTAGGGGCGGGAGTAAAGCCTGGAGTCCAGAGCCGCCTCGTGTAGGGGACCCTGTTCCAGGGAAGGGAGGATCATTCTGATGGACCGATGCGGGAGTCACGGTGAAGGAATGGTCTGTTGACTCCCTGGAGAGATGTCTTCCCCTTGATATGGGCTAGGTTCGTAGAAGGAGAAGCTCAAGGTCACCTTGACTGTATCAGAGGCCTTATTCAACCGGCCCGTGGCAGGGGCCTTATACACCCTGGTCTGTGGCTGAGACCAAAGTTCTCCAGGCCCGTGGCAGGGGCCTTGTACACCCGGTCTGTGGCAGAGACCAACCTCAATGTCTGTGGCAGAGACCGTGCGCCAAAAACTGTTTGAGAAACCTAAGCAGTGAAGTGAATGTGCTACGTTTGTGCCTGGACCTCCTCCACACCTTAAGCTGTCCTGTTTCTTTGCTCTAACCTTTTCTATCTGAGTACAGTTTATTTTGCCATGAGAGAATAAGAGTTGGAGTTTCAGCTGGTGTGGACATTGACTTTACTGGCAATTAAAGGACTTGCCTCTACCTACAGTAGAGGTGAGAATCATCCTCTGGAGGAGTTTTGACTCCGGCTGTGGACACGGCCCGTCAAGTACACCGCTCAACCTCTTTATATAGGAGGATACGGGCTGGTAGTGCGGTGTGCCTTTCTCCCTCCTGCGAAGAGCCAACAACATAAAGGCAGGTAAGGGGGAAAGGATCTGTGCGCTACAAAAAAATAAAATAAAATTTTTAATCTTGGCCTAGCAGGACGAGGTCCATATGGAGTAGGAGGTTGAGGTGGCAGTGGATGTGGCTGTGTAGGTGGAAGCGGCGGTGGAGGAGGACGAGGTAGCCAACACTGGTTCAAAAATACAACAATGGCTGGGTAAGGCCGGTGATGTGTCGAATTCTGTCCCCTGTCGAATAGTGTCCGCCCTGTACTGCGCTTGCTGAGTATGTAGGACAAGGGGATTTCAAAAATCTCCCAAGACTAACGGCGCCTGCGTGTTGAGTTCAGGTGAAGGCCACACCATCCGTGGTTCAAGCCGAGCCAAGCAAGGCCGCGATCGAAGCGAGCCCGTGAGGGGCCCTGTTACTATGTGCTACCGTATGTCCTCTTGGATGGTGGGGCTTGAACCTGCACTCACAGCGCAGGCGCCGTTCATCTTCGGAGATTTTGTGAATCTCCTTGTCCTCTGTACTGCGCAAGCGCTGCGCCTGCGCAGTACGGGCCGGGCACAATCCGATGGCCGGACAGTTTTTGTCACAACACCGGTATACATGTCTATTCTGCACAAGGTACAGACAAGTCCTGTGGGATCCATGCCTGGTTCATTTTAATGAACGTGAGCTTGTCCACATTGGCTCTGGACAGGCGGCTGCACTTGTCTGTGATAACGCCCCCTGCCGTGCTAAATACACGTTCAGATAATACACTGGCTGCAGGGCAGGCCAGCACCTCCAAGGCATAAACGGCAAGCTCAGGCCATGTGCCCAATTTGGAGACCCAGAAGTTTAAGGGGGCAGACCCGTCATCCAGTACGTGTAGGCCTGTGGACACATACTGCTCAACCATGTTGGTGAAATGCTGCCTCCTGCTAAGACGTTCCATCTCAGCTGGTGGTGCTGGTTGTTGTGGCGTGCTGACAAAGCTTTTCCACATTTCGGCCATGCTAACCCTGCCTTCTGAGGTGCTGCCGGTGCCCCGGCTGCGTTGGCGACCTCTTCCTCCTCCTCTGCCTTCGCCTTGTGCTTCCACCGTACGCCCGCTGTCAGGTGGGAATGCCACCAGCAGCGCGTCTACCAGCGTGCGCTTGTACTCGCGCATCTTACGATCCCGCTCCAGTGAGGGAATTAAGGACGGTACGTTGTCCTTGTAACGGGGATCCAGCAGGGTGGCCACCCAGTAATCAGCACCAGTTAAAATGTGGGCAACTCGGCTGTCGTTGCGGAAACACTGCAGCATGTAATCGCTCATGTGTGCCAGGCTGCCCAGAGGCAAAGAAAAGCTGTCCTCTGTGGGAGGTGTATCGTCTGTGTCCTCTGTATCCCCCCAGCCACGCACCAGTAATGGCCACGAGCTGGTCTGAGTGCCACCCTGCTGTGAACATGGCTCCTCCTCCTCCTCCTCCTCCTCCTCCTCCATCTCCTCCTCCACCTCGTCATCCTCCAGAACTGTGCCCTTTCTGCCGGACAATTGTGTACCTGGCGTTTGTTGGTGCAGGAACCCACCCTCGTAGCCACTTGTGAAAGACTGCCCTGAAAGCCTTTGAAATGATCCCGCTTCCTCCTCCTCCTCCTCATCCTCCTGTGCCACATCCTCTTCCATCATCGCACAAAGCGTTTTTTCAAGGAGGCATAGAACTGGGATAGTAACGCTGAGAACGGCGTCATTGGCACTGGCCATGTTGGTGGAGTACTCGAAACAGCGCAACAAGGCACACAGGTCTCGCATGGAGGCCCAGTTATTGGTGTTGAAGTGGTGCTGTTCCGCAGAGCGACTCACGTGTGATTGCTGCAGCTGAAACTCCACTATTGCCTGCTGCTGCTCGCACAGTCTGGCCAGCATGTGCAAGGTGGAGTTCCACCTTGTGGGCACGTCACATATGAGGCGGTGAGCTGGAAGGCCGAAGTTACGCTGCAGCGCTGACAGGCGAGCAGCAGCAGGGTGAGAACGCCGAAAGTGCACACAGACAGCCCGCACTTTCTGCAGCAGCTCTGGCATATTGGGGTAATTTTTAAGGAACCTCTGGACCACCAAGTTCAGCACATGCGCCAGGCAAGGGATGTGCGTCAAACCGGCTAGACCCAGAGCTGCTACGAGATTTCGCCCATTATCGCACACCACCAGGCCGGGCTTGAGGCTCACTGACAGCAACCACTCATCGGTCTGTTGTTCCATGTCCCTCCACAACTCCTGCGCGGTGTGGGGATTTTCCCCCAAACAGGAAAGTTTTAAAACTGCCTGCTGTCGTTTACCCCTGGCTGTGCTGAAGTTGGTGGTGAAGGTGTTACACTGAATGGATGAGGAGGCGGTAGAGGATGAGGAAGCGGAGAAGGAGGAGTTAGCAACAGGAGGCAAACTGAAGCGCCCTGCAATCCTCGGTGGTGGAAGGACATGCGCCAAACCGCTATGTGCCTCAGGCCCAGCCGCCACTGCATTTACCCAGTGTGCTGTTAGAGAGATATAACGTCCCTGACCGTGCTTACTGGTCCACGCATCCGTAGTTAGGTGGACCTTGCCACAGATGGCGTTGCGCAGTGCACACCTGATTTTGTCCCCCACCTGGTTGTGCAGGGAAGGGATGGCTCGCCTGGAAAAGTAGTGGCGGCTGGGCACGACGTACTGCGGGACAGCCAATGCCATCAGGCTTTTAAAACTCTGCGTCTCCACCAGACGGAATGACAGCATTTCAAAGGCCAGGAATTTTGAAATGCTGGCATTCAGGGCCAGGGATCGCGGGTGGCTAGGGGGGTACTTCCTCTTCCGCTCCAATGTTTGGGAGATAGAGAGCTGAACGCTTCCATGGGACATTGTGGAGATGGTCGGTGACCCAGGTGGTAGTGTTGCTGGCAGATCCTCTGTTTGCGGGGTGACAGGTGCCACTGTCACTACAGAGGTGGATGAAGAGGCCGAGACTGCAGCAGAAGAGGAAGCAGGAGGAGCCAGAGACCTTTCTTGGTTTTTGAGGTGTCTACTCCACTGCAGCTCGTGCTTTGCACTTAGATGCCTGGTCATGCAGCTTGTGCTCAGGTTGAGAACGTTTATGCCTCGCTTCAGGCTCTGATTGCACAGCGTGCAAACCACTCGTGTCTTGTCATCAACACACTGTGTGAAGAACTGCCACGCTAGGGAAGTCCTTGGACCTGGCTTTGGTGTGCTCGGTCCCTTGCTGCGTTGGGCAGTAGCAGATGTACTGTCTAGGGGACGAATGCTCCGTTTTTGCACCCTGCTCCCTCTTCTGCTGTGCTGGTGGCTCTGTGCGACCACCGCCTCTTCCTCCGAACTACACTGGTCACCTGCATAACGTTGATTCCATGTGGGGTCGAGGACCTCATCGTCCTCCACATCATCTTCCACCCAGTCTTCACCCCTGCCCTCCATGTCTGTCTGCACAATTGCGAAAGCAGCAGCAGTTGGCACCTGTGTTTCGTCATCATCCGAGACGTGCTGCGATGGTCCTCCCATGTACCCATCATGAAACATAAGTGGTTGGGCATCGGTGCACTCAATCTCTTCCACTTCTGGGGCAGGGCTAGGTGGATGGCCCTGGGAAACCCTGCTAACAGAGTCATCGAAAAGCAGAAGAGACTGCTGCATGATTTGGGGCTCAGACTGCTTGGCTGATTTGCAAGGGGGTGAGGTGAAAGACTGATGGACATGGGCTTCAGGTGCCAACTCTGATCTTTCAGCAGAAGAGTGGGTGGGAGACAATGTGAAGGAACCTGAGGCACTGTCAGCAACCCAATCTACTATCGCCTGTACTTGTCCTGGCCTAAACATTGGTACAGCCTCATTAGGCGCGACAAAATACCGCCGCAGGCTCGGTCGCCTACTCGCACCTGAGGAAGGTGTTTCACTTGTGCGTGTAGCTGGCACAGATCCACCACGTCCTCTCCCTGCAACAGGAGCTCCACCAGCAGCACCACGACCGGGGCCACCACGTCCCTTTGACCTTCCCCTCATATTTTCCAAATTTAGGATCTTGCCCTAAATGGCGTTTTTTGGAAGACCACAACACACCCACAGTACGTAATGGCTGAAACGCACAGCTACAGAACTGCAGAAAATACTATTCAAAAAAAAAAAAGGTTGTTTTTTTTAGTATAGCACAGTACAAGGAAAATATATAGAAATTGTTTTTTTACACACACCTCCAGATGTGTATTTCACACTGCAAAATATTTTCTGTGGCCCTAAATGGCGTTTTTTGCCAGACCACAACACACCCACAGCACGTAACCGCTGAATCGCACAGCTACAGAAAATGCTATTAAAAAAAAAAGTTTTTTTTTTTAGTATAGCACAGTACAAGGAAAATATATAGAAATTGTTTATTTTACACACCTCCACATGTGTATTTCACACTGCAAAATATTTTCTGTGGCCCTAAATGGCGTTTTTTGGAAGAGCACAATACAACCACAGTATTTAACCACTGAATCGCACAGCTATAGAAGTGCAGAGAATGCTATTCAAAAAAAATGTTGTTTTTTCACACACCTCCAGATATGTATTTCACACTGCAAAATATTTTCTGTGGCCCTAAATGGCGTTTTTTGCAAGAGCACAACACAACCACAGTATTTAACCACTGAATCGCACAGCTATAGAAGTGCAGAGAATGCTATTCAAAAAAAATTTTGTTTTTTTTAGTATAGCACTGTACAATATATAGAAATTGTTTATTTTACACACCTCCACATGTGTATTTCACACTGCAATTTATTTTCTGTGGCCCTAAATGGCGTTTTTTGCAAGAGCACAACACAACCACAGTATTTAACCACTTAACAACCACCTGCCGACAAATAACGTCGACAAGGTGGTTGCTTAACTCTGGGAGGACGTTATATAACGTCCTCCCAGAATCGCGCTCCCGCGCGCCCCCTGGGGCGCGCACACGGGAAACTCCGTGACCGCCGGGTCCAGAGGACCCGGCGGATCACGAATCGCGGTAAATCGCCGCTGATAGCGGCCGTTTACCACGTGATCGCTCCGTCAAATGACGGAGCAATCACTTGTAAACAGACCGGCGTCATTTGATGACGCCGGTTCCTCCCTCCCCTCTCTGTACCGATCGGTACAGTGTGAGAGGGGAGGGGGAGGGAGCGGATGGCAGCAGCAGCACTGTGGGCTGGATCTGTGACAATTGCAGTCACAGATCCATCCATCCATCCATCCCTGCTCAGCCATCCCTGTGCTATACCCTGCCAATACTCTGCAATACACCCTGGTGCAATACTCTGCAATACCCTGGTGCAATACTCTGCAATACCCTGGTGCAATACCCTGGTGCAATACTCTGCAATACCCTGCGAAATACTCTGCAATACCCTGCGAAATACTCTGCAATACCCTGGTGCAATACTCTGCAATACCCTGGTGCAATACTCTGCAATACCCTGGTGCAATACTCTGCAATACCCTGCAAAATACTCTGCAATACCCTGCAAAATACTCTGCAATACCCTGCAAAATACTCTGCAATACCCTGCGCAATACTCTGCAAAATACTCTGCAATACCCTGCACAATACTCTGCAATACCCTGCACAATACTCTGCAATACCCTGCACAATACTCTGCAATACCCGCCACAATACTCTGCAATACCCGCCACAATACTCTGCAATACCCTCCACAATACTCTGCAATACCCTCCACAATACCCTGTGCAATACCCTCCACAATACCCTGTGCAATACCCGTGCAATACCCTGCCATACACCGCAATACCCTGCCATACACCGCAATACCCTGCCATAGTCCGCAATACTCCGCAATGCCCTGCAATACTCCGCAATGCCCGGCAATACTCCGCAATGCCCGGCAATACTCCGCAATGCCCAGCAATACTCCGCAATGCCCGGCAATACTCTGCAATAACCACTTCCCGCCCTCCGGCCGTCATATGACGTCCTTGACTTTGTGCAAGGATATCTGAATGATGGGAGCAGCTACAGGCATCATTCAGATATTAGCTTTTTCAGCCGGCGATTCCCTACACCATAAGAACAATCATAGCGGCTGTTCCGCCGCTTGATCATTCTTACGGGAGGCGAGAGGGGATGTCCCCCCCCCCCCCCCCGCCGCCCTCCGGTGCTTCTACCGACTCACCGCTACGATCAAAGCCAGGATTGTTGTTTTTTTTTTTTGTATTTTTTTCAGGCTTCCCAGCCTAGAGGTGAGATGTGGGGTCTTATTGACACCCCCCCCCCCCCATATCTCACTGTAAAGAGGACCTGTCATGCCATATTCCTATTACAAGGGATGTTTACGTTCCTTGTAATAGGTATAAAAGTGATCAAAAAAATGTTTAGGGCGGAAAAACATGTCAAACTAAAATAAATAAAGTAAAATGAAGAATAAAATATTTATTTTTTTTAAAAGCGCCCCTGTCCCCGTGAGCTCGCATACAGAAGCGAACGCATACGTAAGTCCCGCCCACATATGAAAACGGTTTTCAAACCACACATGTGAGGTATCTCTGCGAACGTTAGAGCGAGAGCAATCATTTTGGCCCTAGACCTCCTCTGTAACTCAAAACATGTAACCAGTAAAAATATTTAAAGCGTTGCCTATGGGGATTTTTTAAGTAGCGAAGTTTGGCGCCATTCCACGAGTGTGTGCAATTTTTAAGGGCGACATGTTAGGTATCTATTTACTCGGCGTAACTTCATCTTTCACATTATGCAAAAACATTGGGCTAACTTTACTGTTTTTTTTTTTTTTTTTAAGCACAAAACATTTTTTTTCCGTAAAAAACGCGTTTAAAAAATTGCTGCGCAAATATCGTGCGAGATAAAAAGTTGCAACAACCACCATTATATTCTCTAAGGTCTTTGCTAAAAAAACATATATAATGTTTTGGGGTTCTATGTAATTTTCTAGCAAATAAATGATGATTTTTACATGTAGGAGAGAAATGTCAGAATTGGCCTGGGTTCTCCAGAACGCCTGAAGGTGCTCCCTGCATGTTGGGCCTCTGTATGTGGCCACGCTGTGTAAAAGTCTCACACATGTGGTATCGCCATACTCGGGAGGAATAGCAGAATGTGTTTTGGGGTGTAATTTGTGGAATGCATATGCTGTGTGTGAGAAATAACCTGCTAATATGACAATTTTGTGAAAAAAAAAAAAGAGAAAAAAAAAATCTTGATTTTGCAAAGAATTGTGGGAAAAAATGACAACTTCAAAAAACTCACAATGCCTCTTTCTGAATACCTTGGAATGTCTTCTTTCCAAAAAGGGGTCATTTGGGGGGTATTTGTACTTTTCTGGCATGTTAGGGTCTCAAGAATTGAGATAGGCCGTCAGTACTTCAGGTGTGATCAATTTTCAGATATTGGCACCATAGCTTGTGGACTCTATAACTTTCACAAAGACCAAATAATATACACCAATTTGTACTTATTTTTACCAAAGATATGTAGCAGTATAAATTTTGGCCAAAATTTATGAAGAAAAAATAGTAATTTGCAAAATTTTATAACAGAAACGAAAAAAAAATCATTTTTTTACAAAATTTTCAGTCTTTTTTCTCTTATAGCGCAAAAAATAAAAAACCCAACAGTGATTAAATACCACCAAAAGAAAGCTCTATTTGTGTGAAAAAAAGGACAAAAATTTCATATGGGTACAGTGTTGTATGACTGAGTAATTGTCATTCAAAATGTGAGAGCACCGAAAGCTGAAAATTGGTCTGGTTATTAAGGGGGTTTAAGTGCCCAGTGGTCAAGTGGTTAACCACTGAATCGCACAGCAATAGAAGTGCAGAGAATGCTATTCAAAAAAAATGTTGTTTTTTTTTAGTATAGCACTGTACAATATATAGAAATTGTTTATTTTACACACCTCCACATGTGTATTTCACACTGCAATTTATTTTCTGTGGCCCTAAATGGCGTTTTTTGCAAGAGCACAACACAACCACAGTATTTAACCACTGAATCGCACAGCTATAGAAGTGCAGAGAATGCTATTCAAAAAAAATTTTGTTTTTTTTAGTATAGCACTGTACAATATATAGAAATTGTTTATTTTACACACCTCCACATGTGTATTTCACACTGCAAAATATTTTCTGTGGCCCTAAATGGCGTTTTTTGGAAGAGCACAACACAACCACTGTATATAACCGCTGAATCGCACAGCTGCAGAGAATGCTATTCAAAAAAAAGTTTTTTTTTTTTTTTTAGTATAGCATAGTACAAGAAAAATATATAGAAATTGGTTATTTCACACAACTAGAGATATACACTGTAAAATATTTTTTTTGCCCAAAAATAGGTCTTTTTTGCGCACAACAAAGTGCCTTTTTTTTTTTTGCAACAGCACAATAAAGTGCCTTTTTTTTGGGGGGGGGGGGGGGCCCAAAAATGGGTCTTTTTAGCAAAAGCACAATAAAGTGCCTTTTTTTTTTTTTTTTTTTTTGACCGAAATAGGTCTTTTAGCAAGAGCACAATACAGCCACAGTATGGAATAGGTGTATCACTCAACGTAATGCAGTGCTGGTGCACTGAGCTTGCAACACAAACAGATAAACCTATGCAGATCGCTGAGCTATTATATCTCCCTGAAAGCACAAACAGGATCCTGCCCCTACACTACACTACACTACACTGTCTCTCTATCTTTTCTATCAGTAGATTGCAGAATCAGGACTAACTCCTATCATATAATTCTCTCCCTCACAGCAACAGCAGCCAGGATCCTTTCCCTACACTGTCTAAAAGCAGAGTGACGATCTGTGCTGTGTGCCTCTTTCTTATATAGAAGCTGGTCACATGCTGGGTCACATGTTGCACTGACCAATCACAGCCATGCCATTAGTAGGCATGGCTATGATGGCTTCTAAGGGCACACCAGCTAATCAAATGGTGATTGGCTGGCCCCTGAAGCATTTCTAACTGCGCCATTAAATTCCCGAATCCGAACCCGAACCCGGACTTTAGCGCAAAATCCGGGTCCGGGTCCGGGGTCGGGAAAACGCCAAAATTCGGTACGGACCCGAACTTTACAGTTCGGGTCCGCTCAACACTATTCCTAAATAATTTTCTATAGATGTGTTATACACAGTATATCCCACAGGGTGGCGCACTTCCCCCCAGTGATTCCCTGTCCTGTAGGTCTTTCCATTCCTCTATCTTCCAGTGTAGTGGATGATGATGAGCTCCTTGTTGGGTGTAATATGAATATCGGACTCTGGCGGGCAGCGTTGCACAGCGGATAGTCTCTATGGATGGGAATAGTGGTGGAGTAAATTGTGTTATGATCTGTCATAGGAAACATAATACTGCCATCGTATTGCTGGTCCATTCTGTAGTAATCTTTGTGCAGGCAAATTAAACACTAAAATAATAAATTAAATATAAATATTTCAGGTTTAGCCCTCCAATGAGATGCAATAGAAGGTAAAGTATCAGCCTTGTACCCGGCACCCTCAGAAACTAGACACCTATGTATGGGGACCCTGATGTAAAGGGGAACCCTGTTGTAATATATATTCTGATGGGTTTCCTGATATAAGGGGGGGATAGGATCCTAATGTATGAGGATTTCTGATATAAGGGGAACTCTGATGGGCACCTTGATGTAGGGAGAATTCTGATGGGGATCCTGATTTAAGGAGGGTCTTTGATGGGGACTCTGATGAAAGGGGGGACTCTTATGGGGGCCCTAATGTATGCGGGCACTCAGGTGGGGATCCTAATGTAAAGGGGGACTCTGATGGGGACCCTGATGTAAGGGAGGACTCTGGTAGAGATCCTGATGTAAAGGGGGACTCTGATGGGGACCCTGATGTAAGGGGGGCTTGTTTATTTTTTTCCAGTGCAGGAATATTTGTAAAATGTACTATGTGGCTCTTGGACCGAAAAGTTTGGGGACCCCTGCTCTAGTGGAACCATCTGAGTTAGAATTAGGGGAAGGAATCAGGGTTAGGGCTAGACTAGGGTTAGTGTTGGGGTCATAGTTAGGGGTAGGGTTAGAGTTAGAATAGGGTTAGCCTTAGAGTTAGGGTTAGGGTTAGAATAGAGTTAGTGTTAGAATTGGGTTAGAGTTCAGGTTAGAGTTAGAATCGGGTTAGAATTAGAATAGGGTTAGCGTTAGGGCTAGTGTTAGAGTTAGAATTAGAATAGTGTTATGCCGCGTACACACGGCCGTTTTTCTCGTCGAGAAAAACGAAATTTTTCGCATTCGACGAGAAAAACGATAGTCTGTGGGCTTTCTGTTGTTTTTTTCAACGAGAAAAACGGCATTAAAAACGACGAGAAAAATTAGAACATGTTCTAATTTTTCTCGTCGTTTTTTTCGACATGTTTTCCGCGGCAGTGTTTCCCATAGGGAAACACTGCCGCGGAGCCCACAGACGGTCGTTTTTCTCGACAAGAGAAAAAACGACGTGAAAAACGACCGTGTGTGGGGAACAAGCCGTTCCCTCGTTTTTAATAACATTATTCACAGCGGTTTTTTAACTGCCGTGAATAATGATCGTGTGTACGCGGCATTAGAGTTAAGTTTAGGGTTAGAGTCAGGCCTCGTACACACGGCCGATTTTCTCGGCAAGAACCAGCAAGAAACTTGCTGGCAGAGAGGTCTTGCGGAGTAAATCGGTCGTGTGTACGCGGCTATCGGGTTTTTCGTCGAGAAAACCGACAAGAAACCTCGACGAGAAAATAGAGAACCTGCTCTCTATTTTCTCGTCGAGATTCTCCTCGGCATGTTTCTCGACGAGAAAAGTGAGTGTGTGTACACTTACCTGTCCTCCCGGAAGCCCGCGCATGTTCGAAATGAATTCGACGCATGCGCGGTAGCTTCATAGGCATCCAGCTTCGTAGGGTATACCAAGATGGCGGCGACGGCATCGAATGTGACGAGCGCATGCTCGTCGTAGTCGATGACGTCACCGCGTACGCTCCATTCAAAGAACCGCGGGTTCTTTGAAACGAGCGTGTGTACACTCGGCCGGGACAAGTTTCTTGTCCAAGAATCTCGTCAAAAAAAACGACATGTTTTTTTCAACGAGAATCTCGGCCGTGTGTACAAGGCCTCAGAGTTAGAATAGAGTTAGGGTTAGAATATGGTAAGAGTTAGAATAGGGTTAGAGTTAGGGCTAGTGTTAGAGTTAGGTTTAGGGTTATAGTTAGGGCTAGAGTTAGGGTTAGAGGTAGGGTTAGGGTTAGAGTTAGGGTTAGGGTTAGGGTTAGAGGTAGGGTTAGGGTTAGCGTTAGGGTTAGAGTTAGGGTTAGAGTTAAGGTTAGAGTTAAGGTTAGAGTTAGAATAGCATTAGGGTTAGAGTTAGGGTTGGGGTTAGAATGGGGTTGGGGTTAGGATGGGGTTAGGGTTGCATCCTGCTACAACAAGTGAATATTGGACCCCAGACATTATGCTGTATATGTGGAAACTCCTTTTTCTGGTCAGACATTTGCATGTGGCATGTAAGGGGGCGAGGAGTGCTTAAAGCAGAAGTTCCATTTTTTCGTGGAACTTCACTTTAACCGCTTCCCAACCGGCTCCTGTACATTTACGTCGGCAGAATGGCACGGCTGGGCAAAGTAACGTATATATTTACGTCACTTTGAAATTCCCGCCGTGCCGGGAGTTCCGTGAACGTGCCCGCGGGACCCGCGGACTCGATGTCCGCCGGTGTCCCGCGATTGGGTCACAGAGCTGCAGAACGGGGAGAGGCAAGTGTAAACATGCATCTCCCTGTTCTGCCTAGTGACACTGTCACTGATTGTCTGTTCCCTGTGATCGGGAACAGCGATCAGTGACGTGTCACATGTAGCCACGCCCCCTAAGAATCACTCCCTAGGGCACACTTAACCCCGTCAGTGCCACCTAGTGGTTAACCCCTTCACTGCCAGTGTAATTTTCACAGTAATGAGTGCATATTTATAGCTTAAAAATGACAATGATCCCAAAAATGTGTCAAAAGTGTCCGATGTGTCCGCCATAATGTCGCAGCCACGTAAAAAAAATCGCTGATCGCCGCCATAACTAGTAAAAAAAAAAAAAATGAATAAAAATGCCATAAAACTATCCCCTATATTGTAGACGCTGTAACTTTTGCGCAAACCAATCAATAAACGCTTATTGCAGGTTTTTTTTACCAAAAATATGTAGAAGAATACGTATCGGCCTAAACTGAGGAAAAAAAATGTTTTGTAGATATTTTTGGGGGATATTTATTATAGCAAAAAGTAAAAAATATTGCATTTTTTTCAAAATTGTCGCTTTATTTTTGTTTATAGCGCAAAAAATAAAAACCGCAGAGGTAATCAAATACCACCAAAATAAAGCTCTATTTGTGGGGAAAAAAGGACATCAATTTTGTTTGGGTGCCACGTCGCACGACCGCGCAATTGTCAGTTAAAGCGACGCAGTGCCGAATCGCAAAAAGTGCTCTGGTCTTTGGCCAGCGAAATGGTCCGGAGGCTGAAGTGGTTAAGAAAGGTTACGATGGGCAATTCACGCTTCCTCAGTTTTTGGCAGCATTTGCTGTATAAAATATGCCGCAAAGTTATTTTCACATTTTTCTTGGTGAATCTTAGCTGAATGTCCAGCAAATCACCCCAATGAATATTCGCTAAATACCTCACGTTGTCACCTTCTTCTTCCTCCATTACCTGGCTAATATACGCCGGAATTTCGCCATCCGCCATACAAATGGTAAGTTTGTCTGCATTTGAAATCCCAATCCCATTTACTTTGTTCCCAAAACATTTCCTGTAATTACAGGATCCTCAGCAAACCATAAATTCCTTCACAAGCATAAAGAAGGATGTGATCTCTGCAAGTGGCGTCCTCCCCTGTAATTCACATGTCCCCGCCGCTGCCGTCGCCACCACTGCCAATCCCTAAGTATCTATTGTCGCCATGTACATACCAGCCAATTACAAGGGTTCTGTGTGATGTGAACGGACTAAATACAGGTTCACTCTGCAAAAAAAAACACTTTATTACTGCGGCCGAAGCTTTTATCTCCGGATAAAAGAGAATATGACAGAAGCCAGAATGTTTACAGGGAAAAACAAAGTTTTCTGCAAAATTGCTGCTAAAAATGTTGTAAACCCCCCCCCCCCCCCCGCAGACAGGATTCCTGGTGACAACACTAATGTACCTGTTAGGGGGAGTTTGGGCATCAGAGCTTATGGGGTACACTGGAGCCACTAGATGACTCAGGATACTCCGGGATTTCACAGGTCGAGTTAGAGCCACTAGATGACTCAGGATACTCTTGGGTCACGAAGCGAACTAGAGTCACTAGATGACTCTGGAGTAACGGGGTGAACTGGAGCCACTAGATGACTCAGGATACTCTGTGGTCACGGAGTGAACTGGAGCCACTGGATGACTCAGGATACTCTGGGGTCATGGAGCGAAATGGAGCCACAAGTTCACTCAGGATACTCCGGGATCACTTGGCGAACTGAAGCCACTAGATGACTCAGGATACTCCGGGATCACGGCGCGAACTAGAGTCACTAGGTGACTCAGGATACTCTGGGGTCACAGGGCGAACTAGAGTCACTTGATGACTCAGGATACTCCGGGATCACGGGGCGAACTGGAGCCACTAGATGACTCAGGATACTCCGGGATCACAGGGCGAACTAGAGTCACTAGGTGACTCAGGATACTCTGGGGTCACGGGGCGAACTATAGTCACTAGATGACTCAGGATACTCTGGGGTCACAGGGGGGGAACTAGAGTCACTAGATGACTCAGGATACTCTGGGGTTGCGGGATGAACTGGAGCCTCTAGATGACCAGGGTTTACAGGTCGAGTTAGAGCCACTAGATGACTCAGGATACTCTGGGGTCACGGGGTGAATTTGAGCCACTAGATGACTCAGGATACTCAGGGATCACGGGGCGAGTTAGAGCCACTAGATGACTCAGAATAGGATACTCTGGGGTCACAGGGTGAACTGGAGCCACTAGATGACTCAAGATACTCTGTGGTCACGGAGCCACTGGATGACTCAGGATACTCTGGGGTCATGGAGCAAACTGGAGCCTCTAGATGACTCAGGATACTCTGGGGTCACGGGGTGAACTGGAGCCACTAGATGACTCAGGATACTCTGGGGTCACGGGGTGAACTGGAGCCACTAGATGACTCAGGATACTCTGGGGTCACGGGGTGAACTGGAGCCTCTAGATGACTCAGGATACTCTGGGGTCACGGGGTGAACTGGAGCCACTAGATGACTCAGGATACTCTGGGGTCACGGGGTGAACTGGAGCCACTAGATGACTCAGGATACTCTGGGGTCACGGGGTGAACTGGAGCCACTAGATGACTCAGGATACTCTGGGGTCACGGGGTGAACTGGAGCCTCTAGATGACTCAGGATACTCTGGGGTCACGGGGTGAACTGGAGCCACTAGATGACTCAGAATACTCTGGGGTCACGGGGTGAACTGGAGCCTCTAGATGACTCCGGATACTCTGGGGTCACAGGGTGAACTGGAGCCTCTAGATGGTTCAGGATACTTTGGAGATCACTTGGCGAACTGGAGCCACTAGATGACTCAGGATACTCTGAGGTCACGGGGCGAACTAGAGTCACTTGATGGCTCAGAATACTCCGGGGTCACGGGGCGAACTGGAGCCACTAGATCACTCAGGATACTCCGGGATCACGGGGCGTACTAGATTAACTAGGTGACTCGGCATACTCTGGGATCACGGGCGAATTGGAGCCACTAGATGACTCAGGATACTCTGGAATCACTGGGCGACCTATCTATTCTGTTCAGTTTTTATTCTATTATATATTATTCTTTTATTTTCTATTCTATTTTGTTCTCTTCAGAAGTTCGAATTCGATTAGAAAACTATTTGAATTCGATTTGAAAAACATTCAAATTCGATTCGAAAAACTATTCGAATTTCATCCAAAATTTTGTTTTGTTCGTTTAAATTTGTTACGAATGTAATATGGAGATTCGAATACAGCCGAATTTTCGATGAACGTAAAATTTGTCTTAATTTCAATTCGGGCCGAAACGCACAGGTCTAGTCATATGACAGGAAGTGATAGGAAATCTCTCCAACAGGAACACAGACATATCCTAGTGTAGCGGGTATGTACTTTCCCGGGTGTAATTTGAACTTGGCAGAGACATCAGTGATGTGTAATTCCCTGCAGCCCAGCAGGTGGCGCTGTCGCCCTGGGCTGGGGTTGAATCATTGCTGTGTGTCGTGCCTCCTTTTTGTCCTCCCTCGGCAGCGGTATGGTGGGGCGGGGAACCCGCCGTGCTTGCTGGGAGAGGGTATAAAGGGGCCGGCCATCTTTGTTACGGGTTCGAGTCCCAGGCACCTTCAGCCTGTGGGCGGTGGTTTGTGTCGGTCCTCTAGGCGGTCTAGGCCTAGAGGACAGCCGGAGGTCGTGTTCCATCCCGGGCACCTTTGGCCTGGGGTGAGGTGCTCAGATAGTGCCTAACACTGAGTTCCGCGAGGGAAGGAGATCCTAGGGTACCCAGGGATTGGGTACCCGAATCCGGAAGGCGTAATGGACCGAGGGGAGCTCCTCACTTGAAGACCTGGTGCAGCATATTGCCAGTGACGGGTGAGCCTCCCATCGGAGACCGCCTGGAAGGAAACTCCCCCCCGCTCGAAGACCGCAACCCACTTTCAGGGAGGAAAGTGGAGAGTTCATTGTGTCTGGGCCTATTCGCATCCACACCTCCTTTTCTGTTCTGTTTCTACCAAGGGAGTTCAACTGATTGTGTTCATTCGAGAAGAATAAAAGAGTGTTGGACTTTAATGGTGTGGGGCTCATTTCCTGACAGACATTGTTCAAGGTAACTCTCGGTGGAGGCTCCAGGTGCACAGCACTGACCCGAAGGTAAAAGAACTTTGCTTACACCACATTGACACCTGTGACAAAGGCCTGGCGTGGTGTCCCCGCTCCCTTCCCCTCTAAGGTACCCCTAGACAAGAGACAGACAAGCTGAAGACGAAGAGGGGAGTGAGGAGGGCGCTACACGTGGGGGCTCGGGTCCGGCATAGTGTTTGTGCATCATGGAATTGAACGTGTCTGCTGGAGGAGTTACGCGAGTAGGCAGGCCTTCATTGGCCGAAGTGCATCCCTGTGCTCGAAGTCGTGGACATGACCCATTGAAGGGAAAGGCCCGCGCAGAAGAGCGAGGAAAGGGGGAAGCTCAGCCGTGTGAAGTAGTACACGTGGGGGTTTCTATTTGCACTGCGCCACCAGGCACACCCCCATCGCTTAGTTCGTGGGCGTGACTCGAAAAGGAAAAAAAGAACAAAAGTCAGCGAACTGGAGCAAAGGGGAGGAGTCCGATACGTGTGAAGGACTACACGTGGGACGTTGGCGCAAAAACTTTGCAGTGTGCGATGGACCAGCAACAGGTCACCATGTTCGGACATACATCGTGGATTCCGGTTCACCCTTCTACCACGACATTGACTGCTGCTGCTCCGGTAACAGATACAGGGATCCGGCTAAAGCCAAGGGGTCGATTCGCCCTGTACTCGTGCATGGACGTTGAGGCCCTGGGTGTGATTTGTCCCGGCTGTTCGGGACTGGTGTGCCAACTGAAGCCATTCGGGCGATGTGAGGCCTGTGGGGAGTTTCTGTTCGAAGTGGATCCGGCGGTTGAGAAGCCGAGAACCATCTGCCCCGGCCGTGCTGCAGGCAACACCACTCAGAGAGGAGGAATCACTGCTTTGACAGCCATCCCTGCGCACACTGCAGCGACCGCGGAGGAGGTTGTGAAAACTCAACGAGAGAAACCCAAGGATGCTGACTCGGTCACCACTGTTTCGCAGCGTCCACCACCGAAGAGAAAGACCGGTATGGTAGCCCCGACCAGCGGTTGTGGTGGACTGTCTCGCCCGCTTACGCCCGGCCCGGATAGATCCGTCAACAAGAGTTCCGGACGTCCCGCTTCAAGTAAAGGCCGAGGTAAGCCAGGCGGAGAGATTTGGTGTGTGGGAAGAGGTGAAAACTCAGTCTCCACTACAGGGTACCTACCCGCTGAGGAGTGTGACACCTCTGACCTGGAGTCGCTCTCGGACATGGGAGACGACGTTGCTATAGACAAACTGTTTGCCGAAAAGGGCTGGGACAAAGTACCTCTCGCTTCATCCCGCAGAACCAGGGATCCACCCATGTCTACAGGGGTAAGTACACCCCGGGTGGAGGCACCAGCGCCTGAAGAGGGGTCCTGTCCCCAGCCTGCCTCTACAACCCCGGTAACATCTGTACCCAAGACCGGGGAAAAGAGACTGCTGTTGCGGGCACCAATGCCGAGACCAGATGTGGTCAAGGTCCCTTGCCACCCGGACTCAATAGTTTTACCTGGCGAAGGGGACAAAGCTACCATGCCTCCTTTCGCAAGACTACAACGCCTATTTGGCCAGAAGGTTGCTGCAGAGTACGGATGGGAGTATCCATACTTGTCCAAGGAGTTGCTCTATGAGGTGGAAGTGTGCCGGGAGCGCTGGTACAATGACTTTGTGTGGGCCCACCTTCAGATTCCACACGCCCGCAGGTACCTGGCATGCTCTCCCAAGGCCTCTCAACGTTTTAAAGACTGCAAGGCAGAGTGGATGTTGGGACGGCACATCCATGCAGACAAAGTGTTGATCCGGCGCAAGGAAGGAGAAGATGTGGAGTATCATCTGGAGACCATGGATCAACACTTGAAGCCACTTGTTCTGCCGCATCCCCGCTTTTACCTTTAAGGAGAGAAAGAGACTCCGTTCTTGTTATGCTGCTGAACTTTCTGGGACCGTTGCTTTTGTGTCCAGAGGAATGAAGGACTGTTCCCGTTGTTCTTCACTTTTTCTGCAAGAGATCATGGACTCTGGGTAGATAGGGTCAAAGAGAAGAGGAAAAGTTCCACGAGTGCAGTTACCGCGGTGCTGTCACCAGGTGGCAGTGTTGCGCAACGTTAAACACTTTTCACGCACTCACTCTTTGGAGAAAAGGTATTTCTTCCAGGAGAAGTTTCTTTTCTTTCACACGAACACATGTGTCAGGGTTATGTGTGTTGATTTCTTTCTTTTCCCTCTGCAGGAGAGCATCCCATCAAGACCACTGAGTATGGGGTGGGTCTTAGTCAGGATGGGTGGGAAAAGTAAAATGTGTATATGTGATTCAAAGTTATGGTTTATTGCTGCTGTTCTTCTTTTTTTTTTTTTTTTTTCCTCTCCTCCCTCTCTCTTCCTTCTTCCCTTTTTATCACAGGGCTCATACACAATGTTTCAGTTGGGTAGTCTTTTTCTAAAAGTTTTATTTTTGTACAATTGTTAGTCGGTTTCTGGATTGGATTATGTCAGCCGTTGAGGGCATGTATTACTCCAGACACTGGGGACCAGTGTCAAACCACCAGTAGGAGAGTGTAGCGGGTATGTACTTTCCCGGGTGTAATTTGAACTTGGCAGAGACATCAGTGATGTGTAATTCCCTGCAGCCCAGCAGGTGGCGCTGTCGCCCTGGGCTGGGGTTGAATCATTGCTGTGTGCCGTGCCTCCTTTTTGTCCTCCCTCGGCAGCGGTATGGTGGGGCGGGGAACCCGCCGTGCTTGCTGGGAGAGGGTATAAAGGGGCCGGCCATCTTTGTCACGGGTTCGAGTCCCAGGCACCTTCAGCCTGTGGGCGGTGGTTTGTGTCGGTCCTCTAGGCGGTCTAGGCCTAGAGGACAGCTGGAGGTCGTGTTCCATCCCGGGCACCTTTGGCCTGGGGTGAGGTGCTCAGATGGAGGTCTGGAGCTCAGTGCCCAACACTGAGTTCCGCGAGGGAAGGAGATCCTAGGGAACCCCGGGAGTGGGTACCCGAATCCGGAAGGCGTAATGGACCGAGGGGAGCTCCTCACTTGAAGACCTGGTGCAGCAGATTGCCAGTGACGGGTGAGCCTCTCACCGGAGACCGCCTGGAAGGAAATCCCCCCTCGCTCGGAGACCGCAACTCACTTTCAGGGAGGAAAGTGGAGAACACATTGTGTCTGGGCCTATTCGCATCCACACCTCCTTCTCTGTTCTGTTTCTACCAAGGGAGTTCAACTGTTTGTGTTCATTCGAGAAGATTAAAGGAGTGTTGGACTTTAATGGTGTGGGGCTCATTTCCTGACAGACATTGTTCAAGGTAACTCTCAGTGGAGGCTGCAGGTGCACAGCACTGACCCGAAGGTAAAAGAACTTTGCTTGTATCACACTGACACCTGCGGTGAAGGCCTGGCGTGGTGTCCCCGCTCCCTTCCCCTCTAAGGTACCCCTAGACAAGAGACAGACGAGCTGAAGACGAAGAGGGGAGTGAGGAGGGCGCTACACTAGTAAGGGGGGGGAGGAGTCAGTAGCTCCATCCATTCCTGTCCTAATAAAAAACACTCCATTTCCTGTACAGGTGTCACAGGCACAGGAAGGGAGAAAAACACTCCAATGGGGTCACAGCTAAAAAATAAAACCTTGATCAAGATTGGTGAATGTTCAGCCAAAACACGGGGAAAATTTCCTTCAAAGGTTACAGCAGAGACAGCGACTTCCTTTTATCGCATTATATTTCAGATTTTTTTATTTTTATTTTGAATCTCACGTTACGATCGGTTGTAAGGAAATATAACCCTGCGCTGGTGACTCATGCGCTATTGTACAGCCGAGGGATTATCGAACGTATCTACACCGCCACCCCTCCCCCTCCCACCGAGCTCGTCTCTGAAGGACGCCGGAGAGCCAAAAGATTTGACACCTTTTGTAAAGGAAGATCCTCAGGGGTGCCGGGAGATAAAAATAGTTCTTTTGATTCCCCGATCAACTGCGGCGGGTGGAGGGATGAAACCGCTTATCGCGTATCACACAAGCGAGGCTTCCTGGAATTCTATTGGCTTGGGGAAATGCCCCCCCCCCCTTCGTAGGGTGACTGGCTCAGTGATCTCTGTACAGCGCTGCAGTATATGTCAGGGCTATATACATGTATAATAATAATAGTGTGTGATGGTGGGGGGAGGGGACATTAGAGTGTAAGCTCCTCTGGTATAGAGACTGATGTGATGTGGGGGGAGGGGACATTAGAGTGTAAGCTCCTCTGGTACAGAGACTGATGTGACTGTGGGGGGAGGGGATATTAGAGTGTAAGCTCCTCTGGTATAGAGACTGATGTGATGTGGGGGGAAGGGGACATTAGAGTGTAAGCTCCTCTGGTACAGAGACTGATGTGACTGTGGGGGGGAGGGGACATTAGAGTGTAAGCTCCTCTGTACAGAGACTGATGTGATGTGGGGGGAGGGGACATTAGAGTGTAAGCTCCCCTGGTATAGAGACTGATGTGACTGTGGGGGAGGGGACATTAGAGTGTAAGCTCCTCTGGTACAGAGACTGATGTGACTGTGGGGGGAGGGGATATTAGAGTGTAAGCTCCTCTGGTATAGAGACTGATGTGATGTGGGGGGAAGGGGACATTAGAGTGTAAGCTCCTCTGGTACAGAGACTGATGTGACTGTGGGGGGGAGGGGACATTAGAGTGTAAGCTCCCCTGGTATAGAGACTGATGTGACTGTGGGGGAGGGGACATTAGAGTGTAAGCTCCTCTGGTACAGAGACTGATGTGACTGTGGGGGGGAGGGGACATTAGAGTGTAAGCTCCTCTGTATAGAGACTGATGTGACTGTGGGGGGAGGGGACATTAGAGTGTAAGCTCCTCTGGTACAGAGACTGATGTGACTGTGTGGGGAGGGGACATTAGAGTGTAAGCTCCTCTGTACAGATATTGATGTGACTGTGGGGGGAGGGGACATTAGAGTGTAAGCTCCTCTGTACAGAGACTGATGTGATGTGTGGGGGAGGGGGCATTAGAGTGTAAGCTCCTCTGTACAGAGACTGATGTGATGTGTGGGGGAGGGGACATTAGAGTGCAAGCTCCTCTGGTACAGAGACTGATGTGATGTGGGGGGGAGGGGACATTAGAGTGTAAGCTCCTCTGTACAGAGACTGATGTGACTGTGGGGGGAGGGGACATTAGAGTGTAAGCTCCTCTGGTACAGAGACTGATGTGACTGTGGGGGGAGGGGACATTAGAGTGTAAGCTCCTCTGTACAGAGACTGATGTGACTGTGGGGGGGGGGAGTGGACATTAGAGTGTAAGCTCCTCTGTACAGAGACTGATGTGATGTGTGGGGGAGGGGACATTAGAGTGTAAGCTCCTCTGGTACAGAGACTGATGTGACTGTGGGGGGAGGGGACATTAGAGTGTAAGCTCCTCTGGTACAGAGACTGATGTGACTGTGGGGGGAGGGGACATTAGAGTGTAAGCTCCTCTGTACAGAGACTGATGTGACTGTGGGGGGAGGGGACATTAGAGTGTAAGCTCCTCTGTACAGAGACTGATGTGATGTGGGGGGGAGGGGACATTAGAGTGTAAGCTCCTCTGTACAGAGACTGATGTGACTGTGGGGGGAGGGGACATTAGAGTGTAAGTTCCTCTGTACAGAGACTGATGTGACTGTGGGGGGAGGGGACATTAGAGTGTAAGCTCCTCTGTACAGAGACTGATGTGATGTGGGGGGGAGGGGACATTAGAGTGTAAGCTCCTCTGTACAGAGACTGATGTGACTGTGGGGGGAGGGGACATTAGAGTGTAAGTTCCTCTGTACAGAGACTGATGTGACTGTGGGGGGAGGGGACATTAGAGTGTAAGCTCCTCTGTACAGAGACTGATGTGATGTGGGGGGAGGGGACATTAGAGTGTAAGCTCCTCTGGTACAGAGACTGATGTGACTGTGGGGGGAGGGGACATTAGAGTGTAAGCTCCTCTGTACAGAGACTGATGTGATGTGGGGGAGGGGACATTAGAGTGTAAGCTCCTCTGGTACAGAGACTGATGTGACTGGCTCAGTGGTCTCTGTACAGCGCTGCGGTATATGTCAGAGCTATATAAATGTATAATAATAGTGTGTGACTGTGGGGTACGCGGACAGTGGCTCGTATTTTCTGTAGTAATAATGCGTAGCGGGATCCCTCCCATCCTCCCATAAATTAGAGATGGTTATGACGGTATTACACGCTGTTCCCGGGCGGGTAATCGCTGCTTAATGGGTTTTGCTCTTCAATTTTATTGCGCTGTTAGAAGAAAGTATTAGCGCTCCCCTCCTCGCCGCCGCCGATCTGCGATGTGTCATCCCCCCCCCCAGGCAATTATCCGGCTGAGAGGGGCTCTGTACGAAGGGGGGGGGGGCGCGTTGGGTGGGAAATGGGGGGGGGTGGGGGCGGCAATAACACTTTTGCTTTTAATCTCTCAGCTCAGAGGATTCGTAACAACCTGAACTGAAAAATCAATCTTGCTAATGGAGTTTGCCGGAGAAACTTGTCAGCGATTATTAATGGAGACGTGTAAACCTTCTGTCTTTCCAATGACGCTTCCTGGCGGCGAACCGTCCTGAGCGATTCTGAATTCATTTACGGGAATCCACCGACTCACTTTAAAGAGATCCGGCCGTGACATTGGCTGCTTGTGCTTTGGTTACTTTGGGGACGGGGCGGGGGGGGTGTGACTGCAGCTGGGAGTTGATTTGATCCTGAATCGCCACAAAACACGGGACGCGCTGGCCATCCCGTTACTTTCAATGGCCCCCCAAACGGCACGTGATTTTGTAAAATCGCGCAAACAGGAGCGCGGGACTCCTGTCACCCAAAGGCTCCATTTACACCTGAGCAATCTGAATTGCGGGCAGAATCCACACGATTCTGCCCACGATTCGAAATCGCTGGGATTCTGCCAATGATTCGAAATTGCCACGATTCTGCCCACGATTCAAAATCGCCACGATTCTGCCCACGATTTGAAATCGTCACGATTCTGCCCACGATTCGAAATTGCCACGATTCTGCACACGATTTCAAAATCGCCACGATTCTGCACACGATTTCAAAATCGCCACGATTCTGCACACGATTCTGCCCACAATTCGAAATCGCCATGATTCGAAATCGCCATGATTCGAAATCGCCACGATTCTGCCCACGATTCGAGATCACCACGATTCTGCCCACGATTCGAAATCGCCACGATTCTGCACACGATTTCGAAATCGCCACGATTCTGCCCACAATTCTGCACACGATTCTGCCCACGATTCAAAATCACCACGATTCTGCCCACGATTCGAAATCACCACGATTCTGCCCACGATTCGAAATCACCACGATTCTGCCCACGATTTGAAATCACAACGATTCTGCCCACGATTTAAAATCAACATGATTCTGCCCACAATTCAAAATCGCCACGATTCTCAGACGGTTCAAAATCGCAACAAATCGCGATAGCCCCCCAAACGGGATGTGATTTTGTAAAATCGCGCAAACAGGAGCGCAGGACGCCTGTCACCCAAAGGCTTCATTTACACCTGAGCAATCTGAATCTCGGGCAGAATCACAGCGATTCTGCCCATGATTCGAAATCTCCGGGATTCTGCCCATGATTCGAAATTGCCACGATTCTGCCCACGGTTCAAAATCGCCACAATTCTGCACACGATTCAAAATCGCCACGATTCGAAATCGCCACGATTCTGCCCACGATTCGAAATCTCCGGGATTCTGCCCTTGATTCGAAATTGCCACGATTCTGCCCACGGTTCAAAATCGCCACAATTCTGCACACGATTCAAAATCGCCACGATTCGAAATCGCCACGATTCTGCATACGATTCGAAATCACCACGATTCTGCCCACAATTCTGCCCACGATTCGAAATCGGCACAATTCTGCCCACGATTTGAGATCACCACGATTCTGCTCACAATTCGAAATTGCCGCGATTCTGCCCACAATTCGAAATCACCACGATTCTGCCCACGATTCGAAATTGTCACGATTCTACACACGATTCCTATACATAGTGCCCACTGTCCTACCCTCCACACTTCTCTCCTCTACATAGTGCTCACTGTCATACCCTCCACACTCCTCTCCTGTACATAGTGCTCACTGTCATACCCTCCACACTTCTCTCCTCTACATAGTGCTCACTGTCATACCCTCCACATTCCTCTCCTATACATAGTGCCCACTGTCATACCCTCCACACTCCTCTCCTGTACATGGTGCCCACTGTCATACCCTCCACACTTCTCTCCTCTACATAGTGCTCACTGTCATACTCTCCACACTCCTCTCCTGTACATAGTGCTCACTGTCATACCCTCCACACTTCTCTCCTCTACATAGTGCTCACTGTCATACCCTCCACACTCCTCTCCTATACATAGTGCCCACTGTCATACCCTCCACACTTCTCTCCTCTACATAGTGCTCACTGTCATACCCTCCACACTCCTCTCCTGTACATGGTGCCCACTGTCATACCCTCCACACTTCTCTCCTCTACATAATGCTCACTGTCATACCCTCCACACTCCTCTCCTGTACATAGTGCTCACTGTCATACCCTCCACACTCCTCTCCTATACATAGTGCCCACTGTCATACCCTCCACACTTCTCTCCTCTACATAGTGCCCACTGTCATACCCTCCACACTTCTCTCCTCTACATAGTTCTCACTGTCATACCCTCCACACTCCTCTCCTGTACATGGTGCCCACTGTCATACCCTCCACACTTCTCTCCTCTACATAGTGCTCACTGTCATACCCTCCACACTCCTCTCCTCTACATAGTGCCCACTGTCATACCCTCCATACTTCTCTCCTCTACATAGTGCTCACTGTCATACCCTCCACACTCCTCTCCTCTACATAGTGCTCACTGTCATACCCTCCACACTCCTCTCCTCTACATAGTGCTCACTGTCATACCCTCCACACTCCTCTGCTGTACATACTGCCCACCGTCATACCCTCCACACTCCTCTCCTGTACATACTGCCTACCGTCATACCCTCCACACTCCTCTCCTGTACATACTGCCCACTGTCATACCCTCCACACTCCTCTCCTGTACATAATGTAACCCAACCTTACCCTCCACACTCCTCTCCTGTACATACTGCCCCATCATACCCTCCATACTCCTCTCCTGTACATACTGTCCACTGCCATACCCTCCGCACTCCTCTCCTGTACATAGTGCCCACTGTTAGACCCTCCACATTCCTCTGCCTCACCTGCACATACTTCCCAGTTTTATACCATCCATACTCAATCCGACGGGCCCGGGTGCTTCCATCTTCACCCGGTCTTCCTTCTGGGTTCTGTGCTTTCGGTCACTTGCCTTGGCCGGGCTGCGTTGATGTCATTCTCACGCATGCTCATCCTCTCTCTCTCTCATCCCCACTTTCTCTCTCATCCTCCCTCCCTTACCCCTCACCCCCCTCTCTTCCCCTTTCTCTCTCTCTCTCTCTCTCTCTCACTCTCTCTCTCTCTCATCCTCCCTCTCTCTCTTTAATTTAATATAACAAAAAAAAATTGCATTGTCATTTATTTATTTATTATTTAGAAAAGGCCCCACCAAAATCCTCAGCACCAGGCCCATGATGTTTTATAATCTGGCCCTTGTTTGAGGAGCCCCACAGATGCTCAATAGGGTTTAGGTCTGGAGACATTCTTGGCCAGTCCATCACCTTTACCCTCAGCTTCTTTAGCAAGGCAGTGGTGGTCTTGGAGGCGTGTTTGGGGTAAGGTGACCAGATTTTTAAAATGAAATCGGGGGACATATTTTTTTTTTATACTAGTAATGGCGGTTATCAGCGACCCTCTGCCCGTCGTCGCCGCCCGCCTCACAGTCTGTCAAGTTTTATCAGACGAGAAATGTGTGATGACAGGCTGTTGTCGGAAAAAAAACGGCCATTTGTACGCTCCATCGGACAATTGTTGATCAGATTTTCCGCAGACAAATGTCGGATAGCATGCTTTAAAATTGTCTGCCAACAATTGTGTGTTGTCGGATTATCCGATCGTGTGTACACAAGTCCGTCGGACAAAACTCCAAAGTACAAACATGCAGGCTCAGAAGTAATGCTAACCATAACACAACATTAGCAGAAGTTGCCCAAAGGGTGGCGCTAAAGAGCTGAAAAACCACGTTGTTTCGTGTTTGTTGGCAAACAATTCTTTGCCGTGTGTATACAATAAAGTTCCTGGCCAACGGCCTTCGGACAAAAGTCCTACGCTTTGTGCGCAGAAAATCCGATCGTGTGGTACGAGGCTTTACACTCTGGCCCCGGCTACTACTGGGTGGGGAGCGGAGGAAGATCACTCCGCCAGGGAAGGCAAGGAGATAAGCAGGCGGGCGGCTGGCTGGGACTTGAGCGAAGGCAGAAGAACATGCGAGCGGAGCTGAATGGGCACCCGAAACATTCCCTCCGCTCCGACCAGCACATGATCATCAGAAAGGGGCACAGATAATGGGAAAAAAAATAGACCCCACTAAGCTAGTAGGAGTGGGGGGTGTAATTCAGAATTTCCTTTTTTTTTTTATTCTGCACTGACTGTCTTTGAAACTGCCCCAGCCTTCCTGTTCAAATCCAATCCGGGGATGAAACCGGGGACAGACCTGGTCCGGGGACAGTGTCCTCAATCCGGGGACTGTCCCCAGAAACCAGGGAAGTCTGGTCACCCTAGTTTGGGATGGTTATCATGTTGGAATACTACCCTGTGGTCCAGTCTCTGAAGGGAGGGGATCATGCTCTGCTTCAGTAGGCCACAGTACATAAGGAGAGAGTTTCCGCTCAGATGTGACTGGTGACTCATTCACAAGATCCAGAGCCGTGGGTGCAGGCAATGCATATGACAATGCAAAAAATCTGAGGAAAACGCTTGGACAGCCGCACTCCAAAAAAGGTTCTTTTATTTAAAATAAAAGCACAAACAATATGCCACAGCAAAAAAACAGCAAGTATGAGCTAACGTTTCGCACTGCGATTCAGTGCTTAATCATAGCTCATGATTAAGCACTGAATCGCAGTGCGAAACATCAGCTCATACTTGCTGTTTTTTTGCTGTGGCATATTGTTTGTGCTTTTATTTTAAATAAAATAACCTTTTTTGGAGTGCGGCTGTCCAAGCGTTTTCCTCAGATTTTTTGCAGGTCACAGTACATGTTGGCATTCATGGTTCCCTCAATGATCTGTAGCTCCCCAGTGCCGGCAGCACTCATGCAGCCCCCAGACCATGACACTCCCACCACCATGCCTGACTGTAGGGAAGACACACTTGTCTTTGTCCTCCTCACCTGGTTGCCGCCACACACGCCTGACACCATCTGACACCAAATAAGTTTATCTTGGTCTCATCAGACCACAGGACATGGTTCCAGTAATCCATGTCCTTAGTCTGATTGTCTTCAGCAAACTGTTTGCGGGATTTCTTGTCCATCATCTTTAGAAGAGGCTTCCTTCTGGGACGGCAGCCATGCAGACCAATTTGATGCAGTGTGCGGCGTATGGTCTGAGCACTGATAGGCTGACCCACCCCCACCCCTTTACCCTCTGCAGCAATGCTGGCAGCACTCATACGTCTATTTCCCAAAGACAACCTCTGGATATGATGCTGAGCACGTGACCTCAACTTCTTTGGTGGACCATGGCGAGGCCTGTTCTGAGGGGAACCTGTCCTGTTATACCGCTGGATGGTCTTGGCCATCGTGCTGCAGCTCAGTTTCAGGGTCTTGGCAATTTTCTTATAGCCTCGGCCATCTTTATGTAGAGAAACAATTCTTTTCTTCAGATCCTCAGAGAGTTCTTTGCCATGAGGTGCCATGTTGTACTTCCAGTGACCAGTATGAGAGAGTGAGAGCGATAACACCAAATTTACCACACCTGCTCCCCATTCACACCTGAGGCCTTGTAACACTAACAAGTCACATGACACTGGGGAGGGAAAATGGCTAATTGGGCCCAATTTGGACATTTTCATTTAGGGGTGTACTGACTTTTGTGAGATACTCCCTACTGGAAGTTACCTGTTTACAAATCTCCATTCAGCTCCTCATCTGCATTCGTTATCTTTTGTCTCATTGAACAATTAGTGCCCCTTTATTGCTTCATTTCTCCCATTCACATCCAGGTGGTAAAATTATCCGGATAATTATTAGACATGTGCACACTGAAATATTTTGTTTCGGAATTTCGTTTTCGTCCGAAAAATAAATTTATTTAGTTACTCCCGAAATTCGTTTTTATTTATTTCGTTTTTCGTTAGAAATTGCATTCGTCCGAAAATCTGAATTAAGGTCGAATCTCTCATTGAAGGCTTATGGTGTCTGTCGAATGTTCAAAGAAGATTAGACGGAGCAGTTAAACTGTACGACGCTGCAATCATACATTTCCGGTCGAATGTTCCGCCCACAAGCTATAGAAGAATTCTAATGTTGTATGATTAGTAATAATTATATTTATTCATTACTATTACTAGTCAACCAACATTAGAATTCTTCTATAGCCTATGGGTGGATGCATTTGACCGGAAATGTACGATTGCAGAGTCGTACAGTTTTGCTGCACCGTCGAATCTTCTAACTTTCGATGCTTTGTCGAATCTTCGTCATTCTAGCTATTTTACTGCTCCTCCTCTTTGGTTACAATCAGCCAATAACATTCATCATCAACTTTATTTTTATTTTACTTCCCCCACCCAATTCCAGCAGTGATCTTTTCTCTCTATGTCGAATCTTTTCTCTCTATAATAACAAATCTTTTCTCTCTATGTCGAATCTTTTCTCTCCTATGTCGAATCTTTTCTCTCCTATGTCGAATCTTTTCTCTCCTATGTCGAATCTTTTCTCTCCTATGTCGAATCTTTCTCTCCTATGTCGAATCTTTTCTCTCTATAATGTCGAATCTTTTCTCTCCTATGTAGAATAATCTTGGACTAATAGAGTTAAGGTTAGGCACATTCGACCACAGGTTCGATAGACACAGATTGTTATTGTCAGCGTCACGTCGAATCTCCTATCTATATCGAACTGTTGTAGCAACGAAAACGAAAATAAAGCATTTGTTTATGTCGGATCTTTCGGTTTTCGGATTCTGTGCTTTCGTTTTCGTTTGTTAAAACAATAACGAAAATAGCTGAAATTCGGACGAAAATGCATTCGGACGAAAAACGAATGCACATGTCTAATAATTATTACCATTATCTTCATTTTATTCCAGATCAGAGAAACACGGAATCCGCCTCATCTGTAAAAAGACTACTGCCCCCCCACTATGTGACCCCAAATTATAGAGGGGTCAGTGATGGGATAATCTGCAGAATATATCAATATGGATCTGTCATGAGGGGGAGGGGAGGGAACGATATTCTGCAGATCTATAGGGAGGTCAGTGATGGGATAATCTGCAGAATATATCAATATGGATCTGTCAGGAGGGGGAGGGGAGGGAGCGATGTTCTGCAGATCTCTAGAGGGGTCAGTGATGGGATAATCTGCAGAATATATCAATATGGATCTGTCAGGAGGAGGAGGGGAGGGAGCGATGTTCTGCAGATCTCTAGAGGGGTCAGTAAAGGTATAATCTTCAGAATGTATCAATATGGATCTGTCAGGAGGGGGAGGGGAGGGAGTGATGTTCTGCAGATCTCTAGAGAGGTCAGTGGTGGAATAATCTTCAGACTGTATCAATATGGATCTGTCAGGAAGGGGATGGGAGGGAGCGATGTTCTGCAGACCTCTAGAGAGGTCAGTGATGGAATAATCTGCAGAATATATCAATATGGATCTGTCAGGAGGGGGGATGGGATGGAACGATGCTCTGCAGATCTCTGCATTGGAGGTACACACACAGTGGGATAATGGATACAATGTAATTGATCAGATAGAACAGAAAGGGGTCCCAGGAGCTCACACTCTATTGCAGTGATGGGTGTTAGGCGTCCCCCGTCCTATCGGAGTTGGGTATAACATCACACCGGGTGTAAGAAGTCCATATCGGTGTCAGGAATAGAATGGGTCTGCTAGTAATACGGGGAGGGGGGGGTCTGCAGTCTATTTATAGGAGGGGGGGGGAGACTCCGCTGCCAATCCATTTGCTCCTTGAGTTCTCCGCAGCATTTTGAAACGGTCTCAGTTCCCGGAGCCCACGTAGGATCTGCAGAGTGATGTGTCATGGGGATGCCGGGGGGAATACAGAAGCGGCTGGGGTGAAGAGGGAAAGGTGACGGTGTCCTCAGCTGCAGCACAGAGGGGAGTTGGGGGGGTCTCTCCAGAAGAGGAGCAGCAGAAGAAGAGGAGTCTCGGCACACATCTGCAATGAGTGAATGACCTCTATAGGGGGAGAGACTGCAGACTACATCCGAGACCATCCTCTGCTGCCGGGACCGGAGGACGTGAGCCGATTTCTCCAAAGATTTTCCTGAAAAATTGAACTGTCTGTGCATATAAAAAAATATCAGATACGGAACTTGGCACCAATAGAGCTGTGATCACCTCCAACAGTTCCTGAACGGGACCTCTGCAGCAAGACGTCTCACTATCCCACCCTCACCGATACCCCACCACCGCCATCCCACCACCTCTACCCCACCACCACCGCTACCCCACCACCGCCACCCCACCACTTCTACACCACTGTCACCGCTACCCCACCACCGCCATCCCACCACTTCTACCCCACCACCACCATCCCACCACTGCCATCCCATCACTGCTATCCCACCGTCACTGCCACCACTACCCCACCACCACCATCCCACCACTTCTATCCCACTGTCACCGCTACCCCACCACCACCATCCCACCACTGCTATCCCACTGTCACCGCTACCCCACCACCACCATCCCACCACTGCCATCCCATCACTGCTATCCCACTGTCATCGCTACCCCACCACCACCATCCCACCACTGCTATCCCACCATCACCGCTACCCCACCACCGCCATCCCATCACTGCCATCCCACCGTCACCGCTACCCCACCACCGCCATCCCATCACTGCCATCCCACCATCACCGCTACCCCACCACCGCCAGCCCACTACTGCTATCCCACTGTCACCGCCATCCCACCACTGCTACCCCACCGTCACGCTACCCCACCACCGCCATCCTACCACTGCTACCCTACTGTCAGCGCTATCCCACCGTCACCACTACCCCACCACTGCTATCACACCGCCACCGATATCCCACCATCACCGCTACCCCACCACCACTGATACCCCACCATCACTGATATCCCACCATCACCGCTACCCCACCACCGCCATCCTACCACTGCTACCCCACCGTCCCCGCTACCCCACCACTGCCATCCCACCACTGCTATAACACAGCTATCGCTATCCCACCTCCTCCACTATCCCACCACCACAGTGGGCTTTCTATACAGGTGTGTGGTGCAGAGCTGGTAAAGAGGCAGAAGAATCCGGGAGCTGCTGGCCGGTCAGAATCCTGGGAGAGTACTGGTGAGTACTATTATTACCATAAATCTGGTCCCATTCTGTGCCATTGCCCTATTTATTGTGGTCAATTTATTTTTATTTTTTTCAATGAGGTAAATGTGAGATCTTGCATGTCATGTTTTAGCTAGCAGGTGGCGTTCCAAGGTGTTAACTGGGCTCATCTTAACTGCATTGCTGAGAAAAAAAAGCAGAGATCAATAACTGAAGCTCAGGTCTATACCCAGAGCTGAATGACTAGAGGAGTTAGTCCCCCCTGCACTGTATGGCTTCATACACAGTTTCATTTAGTGAGATCTTACATAAGTCGTCATGATTTCCAGCCAGCAGATGGCGCTCTAAGCTCCTTTTAGGTGTTAACTGGGCTAATCTTAACTGCATTGCTGGAAAAAAAAGAGATCAAGGACTGAAGCTCAGATTATACCCAGAGCTGAATGACTAGAAGAGCTAGTCCACCCTAACCCCATCTGTACTTGATGGTTTAAGTTAAAGAGAGAGACCACCCTTCCTCTCCCACATTTAGATAATAATTTAAAAGGTTTCTGACTTTTTTGTGTCCCCCCTCCCCCATCCTCTCCATCTTCTTCCATGCTGCCTTCTGTCCATGTCACACTTCCCATGAGCAGCTTTTAGGGCTCATTCACACTAGCAGTTGAGTGGAAAACCCCGATTGAATCATGTTTTATCGGCCTCCCTTTAGCTGCAAAGATAGCGGCGGGGGGGCAGGGCCGGCCCTACCATGGGTCCCAGTGCAGCACTTTGACGACCAAGATTTTTTTTCCAGCAGTTTTGTGTGTCATGATGACAACTGCTCCTCGGGCCTCTCCGCCTGCCCCTATACTACCCTAGCCTGTCCATATACTACCCTAGCCTGTCTATATACTAGCATAGCCTGTCTATATACTACCCTAGTCTGTCTATATACTACCCTAGTCTGTCTATATACTACCCTAGCCTGTCTATATACTACCCTAGCCTGCCCCTATACTACCCTAGCCTGTCTATATACTAGCATAGCCTGTCTATATACTACCCTAGTCTGTCTATATACTACCCTAGCCTGTCTATATACTACCCTAGCCTGCCCCTATACTACCCTGGCCTGTCTATATACTACCCTAGCCTGTCCCTATACTACCCTAGTCTGTCTATATACTACCCTAGCCTGTCTATATACTACCCTAGCCTGCCCCTATACTACCCTAGCCTGTCTATATACTAGCATAGCCTGTCTATATACTACCTTAGTCTGTCCATATACTACCCTAGCCTGTCTATATACTACCCTAGCCTGTCTATATACTACCTTAGCCTGTCTATATACTACCCTAGCCTGTCCATATACTACCCTAGATTATCCATATACTACCCTAGCCTGTCTATATATTACCCTCGCCTGTCCATATACTACACTAGCCTGTACATATACTACCCTAGCCTGTCTATATACTGTACTACCCTAGCCTGTCTATATACTACCCTAACCTGCCGCTTTACTGCCTTAGCCTGTCCATATACTACCCTAGCCTATCCATATACTACCCTAGCCTGTCTATATACTGTACTACCCTAGCCTGTCCATATACTACTCTAGCCTGTCTATATATTGTACTACCCTAGCCTGTCCATATACTACCCTAGCCTATCCATATACTACCCTAGCCTGTCCATATACTACCCTAGCCTGTCTATATACTGTACTACCCTAGCCTGTCCATATACTACACTAGCGTGTCTATATACTACCCTAACCTGCCGCTTTACTGCCTTAGCCTGTCCATATACTACACTAGCCTATCCATATACTACACTAGCCTATCCATATACTGTACTACCCTAGCCTGTCCATAAATTACCCTAGCCTAACTATATATTGTACTACGCTAGCCTGTCCATATACTACCCTAGCCTGTCTATATACTGTACTACCCTAGCCTATCTATATACTACCCTAGCCTATCTATATACTACACTAGCCTGTCCATATACTACCCTAGCCTGTCCATATACTACCCTAGCCTGTCCATATACTACCCTAGCCTGTCCATATACTACCCTAGCCTGTCTATATACTGTACTACCCTAGCCTATCTACCGTATTTATCGGCGTATAACACGCACCCCAAGTTTAGGAGGGAATTTTAAGGAAAACATTTTTTTGGAGGGCAGTTTAAGGAAAAAAACTTACATTTAAATGCAGCCTTGTCCATCATTGCAGCCTTGCTCAGTGTCCATCTGCAGCCTTGCCCAGTGTCCATCTGCAGCCTTGCCCAGTGTCCATCTGCAGCCTTGCCCAGTGTCGATCATTGCAGCCTTACCCAGTGCCTTTGCAGCCTTGCCCAATGGATTTGCAGCATTGCCCAGTGCCTTTGCAGCCTTGCCAGTCTCTGCGATTTTTAAAATTGGCGCAGATTTCCGCGTGGAAAGGAGCGAGCGGGGCCGAGTGTACTTCGGCTAGATTTGGCTCCTCTCGCAGTCCCGCCCATCTCCACTGACTGCGCCGGCTGACATACAGAAAGCCGAGTGTACTTCGGCTAGACTCGGCTCTGCTCACAGTCAGGGGCGGGACTGCGAGAGGAGCCGAGACTAGCCGAAGTACACTCGGCTTTCTGTATGTCAGCGGCGCAATCAGTGGAGATGGGCGGGACTGCGAGAGGAGCCGAGTAAAGCCGAGTATACTTCGGCTTTGTGTATCTCGGCTCTTCTCGCTCGTTTCAGCGGGGGATCGGCGTATAACACGCACCCACGATTTTCCCCTGATTTTAAGGGGAAAAAAGTGTGTGTTGTACGCTGATAAATACGATATATACTACCCTAGCCTGTCCATATACTACCCTAGCCTGTCTATATACTGTACTACCCTAGCCTATCTATATACTACCCTAGCCTGTCCATATACTACCCTAGCCTGCCCATATACAATCCTAGCCTGTCCATATACTACCCTAGTCATGTTCCTTGGAATTGAACATAATGGTATGTCATATAATTTTGCATATAGACAAGGTGCTGTTGCATGTAAATCTGACTTCCTGATAATTTTAGCATTTCATTCTTGGACTCATTCAGCACAATGTCTTGGGCCAGCCCTGCTGGGGGGGGGGGGTGTACACGTGCCGCAGCTGCGATGCTTTGCAGGAATTATACCCCCTTGTGCAAGCGTCCTGCAACTGCATGCAGTGCACAGGGTTTGCGGCTCACTAGTGCAGGGTTCAAGGGCTTAACCTCTTGAAGACCAGGACTTTTTATGACATTTGTTGCTTACAAGGAATTTTTTTTATTTTTTGCTAGAAAATTACTTAGAGCACCCAAACATTATATCTATTTTTTTAAGCAGAGACCCTAGAGAATAAAATGGCGGTTGTTTAAAATTACAGAGGTCTAGCGCTAGAATTATTGCTCTAACGATCTCGGCGATAACTCACATGTGTGGTTTGAACACCCTTTACATATGCGGGCGCGACTTATGTATCCGCTCGATTCTGCGCTGTCCCTTTAAAAAAATAAAATAACAGTGATAGGCAGTGACAGGTACACTTTATAGAGGGATTTGAGGTCTGTAAGACCCCCAAATCCCTCCTCTGCACTTGAAAGTATTCAAAATGCCAAGATTGGCGTTTTTGAATACTTTCAATTTTTTTAAAACTGGTGACGTTGGTTCCAGAATAAACCCAGAAGTGATGTCATGACGTGATCACATCATGATGAAATACTAACCACAACATACAAAGCCATTCACAACTCATCCCCCCAAACTACATCACCAATCCTGTCTCCAAATATCACCCAAACCATCGTCTACACTCCTACTACTCTCAAGCTCCCTTGTCTCCTCCTCCCATGCTTGTCTCCAGGACTTCTCCAGAGCCTCTCCCATCCTCTGGAACTCTCTACCTCAACCTGTCCGGCTATCCCCTACTCGTGCTACCTTCAGGCGATCCCTGAAAACTCAAGTCTTCAGGGAAGCCTATCACACCTCCAACTAATCTTTTACCACTTCCATCAGCTCATTCCCCACAGTTACAACCTTTTGAACCACCCGCCCCACCCCTTTAGATCGTAAGCTCTTCCGGGCAGGGCCCTCTTAATCCTCTTGTATTTTATTGTATTGTAACTGTATTGTCTGCCTTTTATATTGTAAAGTGCTGCGTAAACTGTTGGCGCTATAGAAATCCTGTATAATAATAATAATTGACGTTGCTTCCGGGTTACCATATCGGAGACCCAGACGTGCCAGCAGGTTGCTCGGGTCCCCCGGTGGGACAGAAGGGCCCAGGTGGAGCGGCAGAAGGCAGGAAGGGGGGGGGGGGGGACAACCCCTCCCGCTGCTTGTATTAACAGTCAAGCGGCACATCAGTTGTTATTACAAGAGAGCCGACCTTCGGTTTCTTAAAAATGGTACCGGGGTGATGCCTGCGGCTGCATATCATCTCGGTACAACCACTTGAAGTCAAATGACATACAGGTATGTGATTTGGTGGCAAGTGGTTAAAGCAGGTGGTGAGGAGCCTGCAAAGACATGGGGGCCGATGCCACTTGGTAGAGCCAGTTGCATGAACCCAACAAAGGTGAGGGGGGGGGGGGGCATTCTTCCCACTAGCCACCAGTGTGAGGGGTATTTTGTGACTGACCACCTGTTGGATAGGTGTAACGTAGTGTGGCTGGCAGAAAAAACTTTGTATATTGTAACAGCCAAGTCAATGGCACAAACAGGCCCGGCGGCGAATTCGTCTGACCGGGGTCACTTACAACTGAGCAGCAGATAATCAGCGGACAGAAGACACCTAGATGCCAACAGCACCTGTCACAGGGAGCGAAGTGCAGCTTGGTGGGGCCAACCCAAAAAGGAGGCTTCCTGAATAAGGTAGACATAGGTCCAGCTCTCTCCCTACTCCACCAGAAGCCTTTCCCTATCACTTCACCTGTCCCTAACCTCTACTCACCAAAAAGCGTGCCCTGCCCCCAGTGTCGGCCCAAGACATTGTGCTGCCTGGTACCAAAAATGAAATGCTGCCCCCCCCCCCCCCAAAAAAAAATTACGCCCACCAAAATGCCCCCACATCCATTATTTTATATTATGATAACTAAAGTGGACCTGTCATGGCTCTATACATGTATATAAGAGTATAAAGTGGACCTGTCATGGCTCTATACATGTATATAAGAGGACCTGTTATGGCTCTATACATGTATAGGAGTATAAAGAGGACCAGTCATGGCATTATACGTGTATATAGAAGTATAATAAGGACCTTACATGGCTCTATACATGTATGTAGGAGTATAAAGAGGACCTGTCATGGCTCTATACATGTATGTAGGAGTATAAAGAGGACCTGTCATGGCTCTATACATGTATGTAGGAGTATAAAGAGGACCTGTCATGGCTCTATACATGTATGTAGGAGTATAAAGAGGACCTGTCATGGCTCTATACAGGTATATAGAAGTATAAAGAGGACCTGTCATGGCTCTATACATGTATATTGGAGTATAAAAGGACCTGTGCTTGGCCGGCGGCCGCGATGCCACCCACGATCGCTCCACAGAGAGCCAGAACGGGGATCTGTCAATGTAAACAGACAGATCCCCATTCTGACAGGGGAGGAGAGACAGATCTGCTGTTCCTAGTGATTAGGAATAGAGATCTCTCTCCTCCTCCAGTCAGTCCCATCCCCCCCAGTTAGAAACACCTCCCCATTTAACCCCTTTCCAGACAGTGACATTTACACAGTAATCAGTGCAGTTTTATAGCACAGATCGCTGTATAGATGTCAATGATCCCAAATATGTGTCAAAAGTGTCCGAACCTGTCCACCGCAATGTCGTAGATCACTGCCATTACTAGTAAAAAAGTTAATAATAAAAATGCTTGAAGTGCAGCGGGGAGTGGAGCGGGCGGATCGGGCAATTTGCCTCACAGTGCAGGGGGCAGTGCCGGGACAAAGTCAACCAGCACCCAGGGCGAACATGCCAAGCTGCGCCCCCCCCATGACCAATTATCTTACACACACACACACACACACACACAAATACATTTTTATATATATATATATATATATATATATATATATATATATATATATGTGTAGCGGGGTCCTCAATTTAGTGGGATACACCTGGGGGGAGTGTGACCCAAGTGTGTAATTGTGTTAGGGTTCAGACCCCTTTTTGTTATTCGAGGAGGATTGGGTGGTGTAATATTCTCCTTGACCAGTGGGTGTCAGTGTACCTACTGGCTCAGGGTAGAATCACTACCAGAGTGCTACCCTTCTTTGTCCCTTCCTGGAGATGGTACGGCCGGGGCGGGGAACCCGCCGTGGTATCGTCGGGAGGAGATAAAAGGGGGAGACGTCCTCACCACGAGGTTTGTCGTCTTTTTCGGGGGATCATCTCTTCACGCACCCAGGCACCTTAGGCCTGGGTGCGGGCGGTTCAAGGTTCCGGCCTAGGCGCCCTAGGCCTGGCCGGAATGAAGATGGAGTCCATCCCAGGCACCTTCAGCCTGGGGTGAGGTACTATTGAGGAGGCCTGGGACCCGGTGACTCCGACTGGGTCCCGCGAGGGTGAAGTTGCTCCAGGGCGCCCCTTGCGAGGGGACCCGCATCTGAGGTGAGGAGGCTGGGGAGGTCACTCGTTCGAAGACCCGGTGTAGTGTCAACCCGGTGACGGATGGGCCTTCGGTAACTCTCTTGGAGGACATCTTCCCCTGATAGAGGCCGCAACGCAACGGAGGTATTCATGTCAAGACTCCTACAACCCTTGGTCATAGCATAGGGGGTGTAGGGACCCAGATCAGTATAGTGCCTCGACCTGCTCATCTCACCGTATCATGCCATCGCATTGCCTGTATGTGGAGATACGAAATAAACCAACCGTTGGACTGTGATCGGTGTATGGACTCTGTTAATGGGAGCAAAGGGTGGTTCGGTGGTTTCTGCACGACAGACTCGGTACATGTTCAGGACACACCGACCCGACGAAACATTAGGTATTGGCCTTCACCTCACCCGCCGTTGTGGGGAGGACATGGGCCGTAGCGCACCTCACTCTGTCGCGTGACATACCCCTAGCTAAAGAGGACGGGGTGAGGGGGTGGCTACACATATATATATATATATATATATATAGTGCAGAGGTCAGAATTGGATAGATTACAAAGTACAAGGATCAGGAGCAGTGTGTACAGTGTTCAGAGGTAGAGTATGTACAGTAATATACAATGTGCAGAAGTCAAGAGCGGTAAACTGCAGAGTACAGAGACCAGGAGTATATACACCCTAGTGCATAGCAGTAGCCCCTATAAATTATATCAAATTTAGTGTATGTGTCATTATCAAATCTGACCAAGTGAAATATATAGCACATGAATATGGAACCAAAATACCAGTGCTGCAAACAAAATTATGAAGGGGCGAATCCCAAAACATATAATGCGAACAACTCATAAATATTCAATTACATATCACATGTGGGACCAAAATCCCTGTGCTGCAAAAACATTTTGTGAGGGAACTGTAAATAAAAAATGTAAAATACTATAACATATAATGTGAATAACTCCCAAATATTCAAATAACTCTAGTCAAATTCTTATGGTTCATTTGTACACAATTTGGTTTTGGAGTTACTACCAAACTCCCAGTGCTGCAAATCAAACACACAGTGCAAAGTAATATTAAAGTGCACTATAAAAAAACAGTCCACTAGAGCAGTGGTCTCCAAACTGCGGCCCTGGGGCCAGATGTGGCCCTTTGCTTGCCTTTATCTGGCCCTTGAGGCATTATTCCTGCTAATGACACCAATGATGGGGCATAATTCCTTCTACTGACAAAAAAAGGGGCACTATTCCTCCCAACGACACCAGATCACACATTGTTAACTCCCACTGGGCACAGTTCGGCCCCCCTGAAGTCTGAAAGACAGTAAACTGGCCCTTTAGGAGAGTTTGGAGACCCCTGCACTAGAGAGCAAGTGCTCTTGTGCACATTGCTGGATCGAGATGGGGCTCAAGCAAGTGGCTGACAGATTCCTCCATCCACACAAGTTGGATGGATGTGGGAATTGTATTCTGACAGCAGGGACTCTCCCCTATCAAAATACACTGATCAGCACTGCTTCCGTTTGGCTGCAAACAGCTAATCGAACAAGGATTTCCAGCAGAAGTGGATATAACAAATCGGTTTCTGTCTAACAGAGAGGGTTGCACATCGATCAAAAATTCAGCCCCTGCTGAACCCAATGAATTCTTTGCTGTGTATTCAGTTTTACCTTGTACTTTGCTTCAGCGGGCTCTCTGCAGTTCTGTTACTGGTCCCCTGCAGCTCCTGTGTCAGTTAGGAGTGACAGTGGTCACACTCCAGCCTCCAATTTAGACCATACAGGGTTAATCTTCCTCTATATGTGATAGGGAGGAGGAGGAGAGCACTGGAGCTGGCTGAAGCATAGAATCAAGTAAAAAAAGACTATACAGTGCCCCCCCTTCTCCCCCCTCCCCCACGCTGCAAGAGTGGACTTTCTTGAAGTTGGGCTGGGATAAGAAATCACATCCTTTGCTGTGTAATGTTATATTCTTGAACAGGTTAGGGATTAGTGTGACATTTCAGGTGCTACATACTGTAGATGTAATCCACATACACATTATATCTTATTAAAAAATCATTCTTTTTAGAAGATATAATGTGTATGTGGATTACATATAATGTAGCACCTGAAATGTCACACTAATTCCTAACCTGTTTAAGAATTTTACTTTCAATAAACCTGCAGTGAAAAGTGCAGGGCACGTTTATAATCACAGTATATGGAATGCAGAGCAGTCGGGACTCACAGTAGAAGAGGATCCAGCCTGTCATCCGTGATTTACACACCTTCACTCTGCTCTGGAGGAGGAGCGCTTTGCTGTGTGCTGGGCGGGAACCAAAGATCGATGCTGCAGTGTGAGGTTCTCTTTCTGCTCCGCCCACATGAACTTTCGCTGGGACTGTACCAGCTCCGATCCAGGGGGGGGGGAGACTCATAGGAACTCAAGAAGGGAGCCTAGAAAGGGGTGCATCTGCTGCCGCAGAGCAGTGAGCAGGAGCGCATAATCCTTAAATTAGGCAGGCAACAGGGGCATACAAGTTTTACAGCTACATTTTGTGGATAGATTTTTCTGCTCACAGCTTTGCCGCCCCCCTGAAAGTGCCGCCTGGTACAATGGTACCATCTGGTCCCATGGTAGGGCCGGCCCTGCCTGCCCCTGAGCCAGGGGCTTAAATAGACTCTGGCTGACCCAAGATGTCTGCCAAAGTCACATGGGGCACTGCCATCCAAGAGCCGCCTCCCTGTAACTGTGGAAACCATAGAGGAGTTCCTCTCGACTTCCTCCCACATCTTCCTGGCCTCTACGGTTGAGCGCCACCTGCAGTGGAAAATAAAGACTGCACCTGGCCACACACCAATGTTATTGCAAGCGTTCCCTGGGATCTTAACATGATTTAAATCGGGGGCCTCAAACTGGTGGCCTTTCAGCTGTTGCGAAACTACAAGTCCCATGAGGCATTGCAAGGCTGACGGTTACAAGCATGACTCCCTCAGAGACAGAGGCATGATGGGGCTTGTAGTTCCTCAACATCTGGAGGGCCACCAGTTTGAGACGCCTGATTTAAAGGGTTCCTCCTGGGTATAAAGGCCAACAAAGGCTGGTTTAGATACCTAGTTCAGGTGGTGACATTCCGGCCAGAGTTGGTTACTTATTAATTTTATTTCATAACGGTAAGGTAAATTTGGTCCGATTGGTGCCGGGAATGTTGAATTTCGGAAAAAACATGAGGGATCTGCAGGTTTTAGCATTGACAATGTATCAAAACGCAGCAATAAAAGGACCTTCTACCTCGTCCAATCGAGATTCCAGTCGTAGATATCAGGCACTCAAGTTGCAGTCATTGAACAGATAGACTGATAATAAAAATGTTCTGAAAATGGGAAATTTTTCACTGGGATTGTCCTGTGTGTGGGAGGCGGTTAGATGTGACTGGATGACTTTGTCTCTTTTATGTGTCACAAAACTTCTTCTGCTTCCACCCACATCCCAATGTCTCATCTGACCACACCGATAGGTCACCGCAATGTCCTCATTTCCCTCCGACGCCTACAGATCAGGAGAAACACTTCACACACTGAGACATAATAACAAAAGCAGCATCACCAACACCCTCCCTCACCATTACCAACCCTCTGCCCCCACCTCACCACCACCCCACCACCACCACCCAACCTGAGCGAGCACTCCCCGCACTCTATAAATAAATGATCAACCGCCCAACTTCACAAGAGAGGATCGATTTTGTAATGGCAGATTAAACCTGATCTCTTTCTCACCCCCAGCCAAGATATAAACCTTATCTCATCGCTGACCTCCCCAGAGATCTGCAGAACATCGCTCCGTCCCATCCCCCTCCTGACAGATCCACATTGATATATTCTGTAGATTATCCCATCACTTACCCCTCTAGAGATCTGCAGAACATCGCTCCCTCCCCTCCCCCTCCTGACAGATCCATATTGATATATTCTGTAGATTATCCCACCACTGACCTCTCTAGAGATCTGCAGAACATCGCTCCCTCCCCTCCCCCTCCTGACAGATCCATATTGATATATTCTGCAGATTATCCCATCACTGAACTCTCTAGAGATCTGCAGAACATCGCTCCCTCCCCTCCCCCTCCTGACAGATCCATATTGATATATTCTGCAGATTATCCCATCACTGACCTCTCTAGAGATCTGCAGAACATCGCTCCCTCCCCTCCCCCTCCTGACAGATCCATATTGATATATTCTGCAGATTATCCCATCACTGACCTCTCTAGAGATCTGCAGAACATCGCTCCCTCCCCTTCCCCTCCTGACAGATCCATATTGATATATTCTGCAGATTATTGCATTACTGACCCCCCTAGAGATCTGCAGAACATCGCTTCCTCCCCTCCCCCTCCTGACAGATCCATATTGATATATTCTGTAGATTATCCCATCACTGAACTCTCTAGAGATCTGCAGAACATTGCTCCGTCTCACCCCCCCCCTATCCTGACAGATCCATATTGATATATTCTGCAGATTATCCCATCACTGACCCCAATAGAGATCTGCAGAACATCGCTCTGTCCCCTCCCCCTCCTGACAGATCCATATTGATATATTCTGCAGATTATCCCATCACTGACCCCAATAGAGATCTGCAGAACATCGCTCCCTCCCCTCCCCCTCCTGACAGATCCACATTAATGTATTCTGCAGATTATCCCATCACTGACCTCTCTAGAGATCTGCAGAACATCGCTCCCTCCCCTCCCCCTCCTGACAGATCCATATTGATATATTCTGCAGATTATCCCACCACTGATCTCTCTAGAGACCTGCAGAACATTGCTCCGTTCCATCTACCTTTTGCAAAGTTGGCAGTTCACGTTTCATGGTTATACATTAACATGGTGTTTGGTTCTTTTCAGAAGTGATTGCTGGAAGCGGAGGTCCTCAAAGTCAGTCACCCCACCGGGGAAGCCAGGAGCAGACCAACCCGCAGACCTTCATCATGAACATGTTGGGGATTATCGCCGGCTGTCCTTGAGAGGATGTTGGGTGAGGAGAACTTTAGGAAGACTGAAGAGTTAGAGGACTGCCTGGAAAAAAATCGATTGGATAAAGTTTCTGTTTTGGAGGTGACGTTCGGCAGGTGTTTTGGCTCATATACTCCGGGAAGGGTGAAGGTCTAGAGACACCTAACATGACCTCGGAAAGGAAGGAAAGTATTTGTATAGAATATATTATTCTCCCATTACCAAACTTTCTAAAAAGTTCTTTCTATGACCCTTGGTAGAGTTGTACAACCTCTAAGTGCCCTCTGACATTACCAATACAGGTCCTCTTGACTTGGATCTGACATTCATAATGACCATATGTTCTGCCAAGTGGGACAGACTTGATAAGTGTTGACCATGAACTCAAGATGAACGCTAGTGACCAACCTATGGGAGATGGAGAGGCCGCTCCTCCGGGTCTCTGCGCCTTCAAAGGCTTCAACCTCAGCTGTGTTCACGCCAATGGGTTTGAGAAACCGCATGGACCCAATATAACTTTCCTTAATGAAGACCACTTTGTGCTTCCCACCTTCTCCACCGCTGCCAAGATTCGGGTGGCCATCACCTGCGTCCTCTTCATTTCCTCCGCCTGTTTTAACATGGCCACTCTATGGACCATCACCTATAAGTACCGAAAGAAATCGCACATCCGCATCCTCATCATCAACCTGGTGGCAGCCGATCTGCTGATCACCTTCGTGGTGATGCCACTGGATGCGGTGTGGAACGTCACCATCCAGTGGTATGCCGGCGATGTGGCCTGCAGGATTCTCATGTTCCTCAAGTTGGTGGCCATGTACTCTTCGGCCTTTGTTACCGTGGTGATCAGCCTTGACCGGCACGCCGCCATCTTGAACCCGTTGGGCATAGGAGATGCGAAAAAGAAGAACAAGACCATGTTGTCCGTAGCCTGGGCACTAAGTCTACTCTTGGCTACTCCACAGGTATGTCGGTATCTCAGTCAATTTAATTTGAAAGTGCAGCACTACTTTTTTATATATATATATATATATATATATATATAATGTCCACCACCATGTGTGCATGAGTGAGTCTGGCCGCTCGTGGTGTTTCTCGGGCTTACCGTTCTCACTGACGAGCCCGGGAAACTCTCCCCACTTCTGATTTAGGAGGACTGGAGCGACGTCATGTATCAAATACTTACCGTAGTTTTCCTCTCCTGGCGCCACTCCATGTCAGAATACATGTGGTTGTATGCTGCCATCTTGGCGCCAGGAAAACAGAAAATTGCATCAAATCCTTACCGTAATTTTCCTTTCCTGGCGCCAATCCATGGCAGCATGTGGTTGTATGCTGCCATCTTGGTGCCAGGAGAACAGAAAATTGTATCAAAATACTTATGGTAGTTTTCCCTTCCTGGCCCCAATCCATGACAACATACTACCACATGTATGCTGCCATGTTGGTGCCAGGAAAAAAGTTTCCATATTTGTGGTAACATTTGTAACCCTTTTATATGTTTTCAGCGCATCCACGTAGTTATGTTTTTCTCCCCCCGCAGCTGTTTGTGTTCCACACGGTGAGCCGGTCACAGCCAGTCCACTTCGTCCAATGTGCCACGGTGGGCAGCTTCAAGGCCCACTGGTTGGAGACCCTGTACAACATGTTCACATTCTGCTGCCTCTTCCTTCTCCCGCTCCTCATCATGGTTTTCTGCTACGGAAGAATCCTGGTGGAGATCTCCCGCAAGATGAAGAAGGCTGAAGGTGAGGGGAAGCGGCATCTCTGGCTGTGACACATGGCTCTACAGGAGGTGTGAGGAGGTCATGTGATCACCCATAGCCAACAGCAATGAAAGCAGACAGTGTAAGAGTGTCATGTGATTATTCATAGCCAATAGTAATTAAATCTGCCGTTGTGTCAGACGTGATCATTGACAGCTAAGAGTAATGGAAACTTTGAGGATGTCATGTGATTAGTGAGAGCCAGTAGTAAGGAGGAATAGATTTAAGATGTCACGTGATTACAGACAGCCAATAGTAATAAAATGTTGCACCACGAGGATGTATGTTGGCTGTAAGTCTCCTGAACTGTCTGAAAGACAAAGTACCAATTAGATAATGGAAAATTGTATCAAATACTTACCGTAATTTTCCTTTCTGGGCACCAGTCCATACGTATGCTGCGATGTTGGTGCCAGGAAAATGGAAAATTGTATCAAATACTTACCGTAATGTTCTTTTCCTGGCACCAATCCATGGCAGCATACATGTGGACTGGCGCTGGTAAAATTGTATCAAATACTTACCGTAATTTTATTTTTCTGGTGCAAATCCATGGCAGCATACATATTGATTGGCACCAGGAAAATTGTATCAAATACTTACCATAACTTTCCTTTCCTGGCACCAATCTATATGTATGCTGCCATGTTAGTGCCAGATACCTAGAAAATTGTATCAAATACTTACCGTAATTTTCTTTTCCTGGCACCAATCCATGGCAGTATATATATGGATTGGCGCCAGTAAAATGGAAAATTGTATCAAGTACTTACCGTAAAATAATGTATGCTGCCATGTTGGTGCCAGATAAAATAGAAAACTGTATCAATTACTTACCGTAATTTTATTGGCACCAATCCATGGCAGTATACATATGGATTGGTGCCAGTATAATGGAAAATTGTATCAAATACTTACCGTAATTTGCTTTTCTTGGTGCCAATCCATGGCAGTATACATATGGATTAATGCCAGGAATAAAGAAAACTGTATCAAATACTTACCGTATTTGTCTTTTTTTTGGCGCCCATCCATGGCAGCATACATATGGATTGGCGCCAGGAAAATTGTATCAAATACTTACCATAGTTTTCTTTTCCTAGCACCAATCCATGACAACATTTTCCTGGCGCCAATCCACATGTAAACTGCCATGGATTGGCGCCAGGAAAAGAAAATGACGGTAAGTATTTGATACCACATTCCATTTTCCTGCTACCAACATGGCAGCATACATATGGATTGGTGCCAGGAAAATGGAAAATTGTATCTAACACTTACCGTAATTTTCCTAGTGCCAATCCATATGTATGCTGCCATGGTGGTAGCAGGAAAATGCAATGTGGTATCAAATACTTACCGTAATTTTATTTTCCTGGCACCAATCCATGGCAGCATACATATGGATTGGCGCCAGAAAAATTGAAAACTGATTAAAATAATTACCATCATTTTCTTATCCTGGCGCCAATCCATATGTTTACTACCACGTTGGTGACAGGAAACTGGAAAATTGTTTTAAATACTTGCCATAAATTTTCCTTTCCTGGAGCCAATCCATATGTATGCTGCCATATTGGTGCTAGGAAAAATGATTATCAGTGGAGTCAGACTTTGGTGGCTCCTCTCCCCTCTCTATGACTTGCTCTTCCATGAACGACCATTTGGCTAAACCCAACCACTGACTTCCTGGTTGTCCATTGAGTTGATGTGTTCTTTCTTGCAGTTTCCTCCAGAGAAGTCAACCTCCGGCGCTCCTACAACAACATTCCGCGGGCTCGGATGAGGACTTTCAAGATGTCGCTGGTCATCGTCTTGACGTTCATCGTGTGCTGGACTCCGTACTACCTCCTGGGGATCTGGTACTGGTTCTCTCCGGAGATGCTGACCAGTCGAAGGGTTCCTCCATCCCTCAGCCACATCCTCTTCCTCTTTGGCCTTTTCAACACGTGCCTCGACCCCATCATCTACGGCCTCTTCACCATCCACTTCCGCCGGGAAATTCGACGCGTGTGCAGGTGCGCCACTCAGGGAAAGGACGCCGACGCGACCTCGCTGGGCACCGGGTCCTTCCGCATCTCCACAGCCGCCGTGCCCTTGAAGAGGTCGGTGGGGGCTTCGGGAGGCTCCTGTAAGTTCGATCTGGAGGTGACCGGAGTGGGCCTCCATTCAGGGAAATGCGAACACTGTAAGCGCCAAATCGTAGAGAGCTTCATGTGAAGGAGCGGGCCGTTGGAGGTCACCGGGCGGCAAAAAGATAAAGAACAAACTCCAAGCTTCTTTTTCAGGGTATTGTGGTTGTCTTGTTGATCCCGAATGTTGTGTTTTTCGGTAGAACAGAGGTTCGAATCCCTCATCACTCCATCCAAAAACAGAAAATAATATTAGCTTTAGTTACATTTTAAAAGGGTGCTGTGATGTTTTCAGGAAGCTATGTACAGCACCCTGATGGCCCCTCCTACCAGCTATGCATTGCATAGAGAAGCAAAGAGACCCAGTGATGTACTGCACCCGGCTTACTATGTCTCCAAATTTCACCTTTTTTTTTCAGATTAATAAATTTCACGGCATCAAAAGTGGTAAAAAAAAAAATGGGCCAATTGGGGAAATTACCAAGAAAATTAATTATACAAAAGGACAAAAAGTCTTAATACGTGGGTGAAGAGATTCTACAAAAACTGATATGGTTGGGCGATTGTCTTTTCATCGAATTACTGTTCAAAAGCAAAAGGCGATCGCCTAGGGCGGCTCCATAAATGTGATTATTTCTGGTGATAGCAATCAAGAGTTACCAAGCTAATGGTTTTATAATGAGACCAATAAGAGACGGGGAAAAGCTTGGGGTGAGAGGGGGTGGACAGCGCCCTCTTGTGGTCACAGACAAGACTTGTTATTGTCCTTCTACAAGACGTATGTTGTGTTTGTAGCCGGATACCATTAAATTCTGATTTTATTAGATCATTGACCTGCTCCTTATTTTAGATGTACGTCATCTTCTGTGTTTATGTTAAACTTATCAACTCATTCCTGTATTGGGATCTGACAACTTAGTCCACCTAAAAGGTGTACAGACCCGGGAACTCAGCACAGGGATGGTGGGAACCCCTCATAATGGGCACAGCGGGTGTACAGACCCGGGAACTCAGCGCAGGGATGGTGGGAACCCCTCATAATGGGCACAGCGGGTGTACAGACCCAGGAACTCAGTGCAGGGATGGTGGGAACCCCTCATAATGGGCACAGCGGGTGTACAGACCCGGGAACTCAGCGCAGAGATGGTTGGAACCCCTCATAATGGGCACTGCGGGTGTACAGACCCGGGAACTCAGCACAGGGATGGTGGGAACCCCTCATAATGGGCACAGCGGGTGTACAGACCCGGGAACTCAGCACAGGGATGGTGGGAACCCCCCATAATGGACACAGAAGGTGTACAGACCCAGGAACTCAGCACAGGGATGGTGGGAACCCCTCATAATGGGCACAGCAGGTGTACAGACCCAGGAACTCGGTAGAGGGATGGTGGGAATCCCTCATAATGGACACAGAAGGTGTACAGACCGGGAACTCAGCACAGGGATGGTGGGAATCCCTCATAATGGACACAGAATGTGTACAGACCCGGGAACTCAGCACAGGGATGGTGGGAACCCCTCATAATGGGCACAGCAGGTGTACAGACCCAGGAACTCAGCACAGGGATGATGGGAACCCCTCATAATGGACACAGAATGTGTACAGACCCGGGAACTCAGCACAGGGATGATGGGAACCCCTCATAATGGGCACAGCGGATGTACAGACCTGGGAACTCAGCACAGGGATGGTGGGAACCCCTCATAATGGGCACAGCAGGTGTACAGACCCGGGAACTCAGCACAGGGATGGTGGGAACCCCTCATAATGGGCACAGCGGGTGTACAGACCCAGGAACTCAGCACAGGGATGGTGGGAACCCCTCATAATGGGGACAGCGGGTGTACAGACCTGGGAACTCAGCACAGGGATGGTGGGAACCCCTCATAATGGGCACAGCAGGTGTACAGACCCAGGGATGATGGGAACCCCTCATAATGGACACAGAATGTGTACAGACCCAGGAACTCAGCACAGGGATGATGGGAACCCCTCATAATGGGCACAGCGGATGTACAGACCTGGGAACTCAGCACAGGGATGGTGGGAACCCCTCATAATGGGCACACCGGGTGTACAGACCCGGGAACTCAGCACAGGGATGGTGGGAACCCCTCATAATGGGCACAGCGGGTGTACAGACCCAGGAACTCAGCACAGGGATGGTGGGAACCCCTCATAATGGGGACAGCGGGTGTACAGACCTGGGAACTCAGCACAGGGATGGTGGGAACCCCTCATAATGGGCACAGCAGGTGTACAGACCCGGGAACTCGGCACAGGGATGATGGGAACCCCTCATAATGGGCACAGCGGATGTACAGACCTGGGAACTCAGCACAGGAATGGTGGGAACCCCTCATAATGGACACAGCGGATGTACAGACCCAGGAACTCAGCACAGGGATGGTGGGAACCCCTCATAATGGGCACAGCAGGTGTACAGACCCGGGAACTCAGCACAGGGATGGTGGGAACCCCTCATAATGGGCACAGCAGGTGTACAGACCCGGGAACTCAGCACAGGGATGGTGGGAACCCCTCATAATGGGCACAGCGGGTGTACAGACCCGAGAACTCAGCACAGGGATGGTGGGAACCCCTCATAATGGGAACAGCGGGTGTACAGACCCGGGAACTCAGCACAGGGATGGTGGGAATCCCTCATAATGGGCACAGTGGGTGTACAGACCCGGGAACTCAGCACAGGGATGGTGGGAACCCCTCATAATGGGCACAGCGGGTGTACAGACCCGAGAACTCAGCACAGGGATGGTGGGAACCCCTCATAATGGGCACAGCGGGTGTACAGACCCGGGAACTCAGCACAGGGATGGTGGGAATCCCTCATAATGGACACAGTGGGTGTACAGACCCAGGAACTCAGCACAGGGATGGTGGGTACCCCTCATAATGGGCACAGCAGGTGTACAGACCCGGGAACTCAGCACAGGGATGGTGGGAATCCCTCATAATGGGCACAGTGGGTGTACAGACCCAGGAACTCAGCACAGGGATGGTGGGAATCCCTCATAATGGGCACAGTGGGTGTACAGACCCAGGAACTCAGCACAGGGATGGTGGGAACCCCCCATAATGGGCACAACAGGTGTACAGACCCGGGAACTCAGCACAGGGATGGTGGGAACCCCTCATAATGGGCACAGCAGGTGTACAGACCCAGGAACTCAGCACAGGGATGGTGGGAACACCTCATAATGGGCACAGCGGGTGTACAGACCCGGGAACTCAGCACAGGGATGGTGGGAACCCCCCATAATGGGCACAGCAGGTGTACAGACCCGGGAACTCAGCACAGGGATGGTGGGAACCCCTCATAATGGGCACAGCAGGTGTACAGACCCAGGAACTCAGCACAGGGATGGTGGGAACCCCTCATAATGGGCACAGCGGGTGTACAGACCTGGGAACTCAGCACAGGGATGGTGGGAACCCCTCATAATGGGCACAGCGGGTGTACAGACCCAGGAACTCAGTGCAGGGATGGTGGGAACCCCTCATAATGGGCACAGCGGGTGTACAGACCCGGGAACTCAGCGCAGAGATGGTTGGAACCCCTCATAATGGGCACTGCGGGTGTACAGACCCGGGAACTCAGCACAGGGATGGTGGGAACCCCTCATAATGGGCACAGCGGGTGTACAGACCCGGGAACTCAGCACAGGGATGGTGGGAACCCCCCATAATGGACACAGAAGGTGTACAGACCCAGGAACTCAGCACAGGGATGGTGGGAACCCCTCATAATGGGCACAGCAGGTGTACAGACCCAGGAACTCGGTAGAGGGATGGTGGGAACCCCTCATAATGGCACAGCGGGTGTACATACCCGGGAACTCAGCACAGGGATGGTGGGAATCCCTCATAATGGACACAGAAGGTGTACAGACCGGGAACTCAGCACAGGGATGGTGGGAATCCCTCATAATGGACACAGAATGTGTACAGACCCGGGAACTCAGCACAGGGATGGTGGGAACCCCTCATAATGGGCACAGCAGGTGTACAGACCCAGGAACTCAGCACAGGGATGATGGGAACCCCTCATAATGGACACAGAATGTGTACAGACCCGGGAACTCAGCACAGGGATGATGGGAACCCCTCATAATGGGCACAGCGGATGTACAGACCTGGGAACTCAGCACAGGGATGGTGGGAACCCCTCATAATGGGCACAGCAGGTGTACAGACCCGGGAACTCAGCACAGGGATGGTGGGAACCCCTCATAATGGGCACAGCGGGTGTACAGACCCAGGAACTCAGCACAGGGATGGTGGGAACCCCTCATAATGGGGACAGCGGGTGTACAGACCTGGGAACTCAGCACAGGGATGGTGGGAACCCCTCATAATGGGCACAGCAGGTGTACAGACCCAGGGATGATGGGAACCCCTCATAATGGACACAGAATGTGTACAGACCCAGGAACTCAGCACAGGGATGATGGGAACCCCTCATAATGGGCACAGCGGATGTACAGACCTGGGAACTCAGCACAGGGATGGTGGGAACCCCTCATAATGGGCACAGCGGGTGTACAGACCCGGGAACTCAGCACAGGGATGGTGGGAACCCCTCATAATGGGCACAGCGGGTGTACAGACACGGAACTCAGCACAGGGATGGTGGGAAACCCCTCATAATGGGCACAGCGGGTGTACAGACCCGGGAACTCAGCACAGGGATGGTGGGAACCCCTCATAATGGGCACAGCGGGTGTACAGACCCGGGAACTCAGCACAGGGATGGTGGGAACCCCTCATAATGGGCACAGCGGGTGTACAGACCCGGGAACTCAGCACAGGGATGGTGGGAACCCCTCATAATGGGCACAGCGGGTATACAGACCCGGGAACTCAGCACAGGGATGGTGGGAACCCCTCATAATGGGCACAGCGGGTGTACAGACCCAGGAACTCAGCACAGGGATGGTGGGAACCCCTCATAATGGGGACAGCGGGTGTACAGACCTGGGAACTCAGCACAGGGATGGTGGGAACCCCTCATAATGGGCACAGCAGGTGTACAGACCCGGGAACTCGGCACAGGGATGATGGGAACCCCTCATAATGGGCACAGCGGATGTACAGACCTGGGAACTCAGCACAGGAATGGTGGGAACCCCTCATAATGGACACAGCGGATGTACAGACCCAGGAACTCAGCACAGGGATGGTGGGAACCCCTCATAATGGGCACAGCAGGTGTACAGACCCGGGAACTCAGCACAGGGATGGTGGGAACCCCTCATAATGGGCACAGCAGGTGTACAGACCCGGGAACTCAGCACAGGGATGGTGGGAACCCCTCATAATGGGCACAGCGGGTGTACAGACCCGAGAACTCAGCACAGGGATGGTGGGAACCCCTCATAATGGGAACAGCGGGTGTACAGACCCGGGAACTCAGCACAGGGATGGTGGGAATCCCTCATAATGGGCACAGTGGGTGTACAGACCCGGGAACTCAGCACAGGGATGGTGGGAACCCCTCATAATGGGCACAGCGGGTGTACAGACCCGAGAACTCAGCACAGGGATGGTGGGAACCCCTCATAATGGGCACAGCGGGTGTACAGACCCGGGAACTCAGCACAGGGATGGTGGGAATCCCTCATAATGGACACAGTGGGTGTACAGACCCAGGAACTCAGCACAGGGATGGTGGGTACCCCTCATAATGGGCACAGCAGGTGTACAGACCCGGGAACTCAGCACAGGGATGGTGGGAATCCCTCATAATGGGCACAGTGGGTGTACAGACCCAGGAACTCAGCACAGGGATGGTGGGAATCCCTCATAATGGGCACAGTGGGTGTACAGACCCAGGAACTCAGCACAGGGATGGTGGGAACCCCCCATAATGGGCACAACAGGTGTACAGACCCGGGAACTCAGCACAGGGATGGTGGGAACCCCTCATAATGGGCACAGCAGGTGTACAGACCCAGGAACTCAGCACAGGGATGGTGGGAACACCTCATAATGGGCACAGCGGGTGTACAGACCCGGGAACTCAGCACAGGGATGGTGGGAACCCCCCATAATGGGCACAGCAGGTGTACAGACCCGGGAACTCAGCACAGGGATGGTGGGAACCCCTCATAATGGGCACAGCAGGTGTACAGACCCAGGAACTCAGCACAGGGATGGTGGGAACCCCTCATAATGGGCACAGCGGGTGTACAGACCTGGGAACTCAGCACAGGGATGGTGGGAACCCCTCATAATGGGCACAGCAGGTGTACAGACCCGGGAACTCAGCACAGGGATGGTGGGAACCCCTCATAATGGGCACAGCGGGTGTACAGACCCGAGAACTCAGCACAGGGATGGTGGGAACCCCTCATAATGGGAACAGCGGGTGTACAGACCCGGGAACTCAGCACAGGGATGGTGGGAATCCCTCATAATGGGCACAGTGGGTGTACAGACCCGGGAACTCAGCACAGGGATGGTGGGAACCCCTCATAATGGGCACAGCGGGTGTACAGACCCGAGAACTCAGCACAGGGATGGTGGGAACCCCTCATAATGGGCACAGCGGGTGTACAGACCCGGGAACTCAGCACAGGGTTGGTGGGAATCCCTCATAATGGACACAGTGGGTGTACAGACCCAGGAACTCAGCACAGGGATGGTGGGTACCCCTCATAATGGGCACAGCAGGTGTACAGACCCGGGAACTCAGCACAGGGATGGTGGGAATCCCTCATAATGGGCACAGTGGGTGTACAGACCCAGGAACTCAGCACAGGGATGGTGGGAATCCCTCATAATGGGCACAGTGGGTGTACAGACCCAGGAACTCAGCACAGGGATGGTGGGAACCCCCCATAATGGGCACAGCAGGTGTACAGACCCGGGAACTCAGCACAGGGATGGTGGGAACCCCTCATAATGGGCACAGCAGGTGTACAGACCCAGGAACTCAGCACAGGGATGGTGGGAACACCTCATAATGGGCACAGCGGGTGTACAGACCCGGGAACTCAGCACAGGGATGGTGGGAACCCCCCATAATGGGCACAGCAGGTGTACAGACCCGGGAACTCAGCACAGGGATGGTGGGAACCCCTCATAATGGGCACAGCAGGTGTACAGACCCAGGAACTCAGCACAGGGATGGTGGGAACCCCTCATAATGGGCACAGCGGGTGTACAGACCTGGGAACTCAGCACAGGGATGGTGGGAACCCCTCATAATGGGCACAGCAGGTGTACAGACCTGGGAACTCAGCACAGGGATGGTGGGAAACCCTCATAATGGGCACAGAGGGTGTACAGGCCCAGGAACTCAGCACAGGGATGGTGGGAAGCCATCTTCCCATCACTATCCTCAGCAACAACACCAATATATTGACAAGGCTCCCATAATACATTGGAGCTTGACCTGCACTGCATGAGCTTAGCAATCAGTACCAGGAGTCCTGGTCCAGGACACATTGTGGGTATGGGGGGGGGGCACGTAGTTTGTGAGGGTATCAGGTATTATATCTACGCACTGATCAGAGCAGAAGATAAAACTGATACTTGGCTTTGTTTTTCAGCAGCTTTCCTTCTGAGAACGAGATCCTGACTTCTTTATATAGAACAATAGATGGCCTGATTTTTTGAAGGACAAATTGATTCTATTTTTATATTGAGGGCTGCGGTGTAATAGCTCTTTCCTCACAGCGGCGACGTTTCCGTAATCCGCCTGTCGTCTCAGGAAGATAATGCGGTAATACGATATGAGACGTGTTTCCCATCGCTAGAAAATTACCCCAATATCAGTGACCTTGAGCACCGGCGCAGCTCCACCCCCCCTTACAGAGAGACGTGCGGCTGTTCCTGTAAGAGGAGAAGGCAGCAAACCGACTCATCCGCTGATCCATCTACTGCAGAGAGCGATCAACTAAATTCTACCATTCCAAATGGTGTCTGGAGGGAAAGATTTCTGCTACTTGTGTTTTGGAGATGTGGAAGAACTAAGAATATAATAATGATGCATATCTGGTGCCACTCCCACTTTACGGAGCAATATCTGGTTACACTGCCAGTTTACACAGCCATATTTAGTGCCGCTTTCACGTTATAGAGCACTATCCGGTGTTGGTTCCAGTTTACACAGCCATATCTGGGGCCGCTTCTTTTTTTTTTTTTACAGGGCCATATCTCACACTGCTTTGCCTGTACAGAGCCATATATGGTGTCATTTCCAGTTTACAGGCCCAAATCTGACGCCGCCCCCACGTTACATAGCCATATCTGCTTATGCTTCAAAATTACCCACTCATATCTGGTGCTGCTTTCACTTTACAGAGCCATATCTGATGCTGCTTGCAGTTTACAGTCACATCTGTGCCCTTTTCACTTCACAGAGCTATACCTGGTTTCACTTCCTTGCACCTGAGGGTACTTAGGGAACTCAGTCAAGTAATTGCCAGACAATTTTTCCTAATTTTTACTGACAGTCTACTGACTGGCAGTGTTGCCAACCCCCTTGAAGTGAAATTTACTGTCAGGATGCCAAAATTTACGAACATCGCCTTTTTTTGTTTGTTTCTTTTTTACTGTCACACACTGTGAGTGTGTCCCTTCTCTCTCCAGTCAGTCAGGCACAGTGTCCTCCTCCTCTACTGGTCCGGCTTCACCGCCCAGTAATATCCTCCTGTTGCCCGTCATTCCCCTCTGCACTGTTGCGCTCTCCCCCCCCCGCGCACGGAACCGCCGAGAAGAACGAGTGGCGGCCGTGGCTTCCGTTTAAAAATGGCGCCAGCATTACGTTACTGCGCATGCGCCGCTCAGCCGAGCTTGTACGATCTTTCCCGAGTCCTGCAAGCTTCGGAACGGCGCATGCGCAGTTGCATGGCCGGCCCTCAGCCATCTTTTTTTACTGGCACTGACTGCCCGTAACGGACATTCACGGACACCCCGAAAATGGGGTGAAATTTACGGACTGTCCGTAAATTAACGGGCAGTTGGCAACACTGTTGACTGGTATGGTACCAGCTACATTGGAGAAAAGCCAATGTAGCACCAATATTTAAAAAGGGCCCAAAATACATCCCTGGGAATTACAGACCTGTCAGCCTAACATCAATAGTATGTAAGCTCTTGGAGGCGATGATAAGGGACTATATACAAGATTTTAGTAATGAGAACGGTATCATTAGCAGTAATCAGCATGGATTCATGAAGAATCGTTCTTGCCAAACCAATCTATTAACCTTCTATGAGGAGGTGAGTTGCCATCTAGATAAAGGAAAGCCTGTAGACGTGGTGTATCTGGATTTTGCAAAAGCATTTGACACAGTTCCCCCATAAACGTTTACTGTACAAAGTAAGGTCCGTTGGCATGGACCATAGGGTGATTACATGGATTGAAAACTGGCTACAAGGGCGAGTTCAGAGGGTGGTGATAAATGGGGAGTACTCGGAATGGTCAGGGGTGGGTAGTGGGGTCCCCCAGGATTCTGTGCTGGGACCTATCCTATTTAATTTGTTTATAAACGACCTGGAGGATGGGGTAAGCAGTTAAATTTCTGTATTTGCAGATGATACTAAGCTAAGCAGGGCAATAACTTCTCCGCAGGATGTGGAAACCTTGCAAGAAGATCTGAACAAATGAATGGGGTGGGCAACTACATGGCAAATGAGGTTCAATGTGGAAAATTTTTAAATAATGCATTTGGGTGGCAAAAACATGAATGCAATCTATACACTAGGGGGAAAACCTCTGGGGGAATCTAGGATGGGGGTCCTAGTAGACCTGGGGGTCCTAGTAGATGATAGGCTCAGCAATGGCATGCAATGCCAAGCTGCTGCTAACAAAGCAAACAGAATATTGTCATGCATTAAAAAGGGGATTAACTCCAGAGATAAAACGATAATTCTCCCGCTCTACAAGACTCTGGTCCGGCCACACCTGGAGTATGCTGTCCAGTTCTTGGCACCAGCCCTCAGGAAGGATGTATTGGAAACGGAGCGAGTACAAAGAAGGGCAACAAAGCTAATAAAGGGTCTGGAGGACATTAGTCATGAGGAAAGGTTGTGAGCGCTGAACTTATTCTCTCTGGAGAAGAGACGCTTGAGAGGGTATATGATTTCAATGTACAAATACCGTACTGGTGACCCCACAATGGGGAGAAAACTTTTCCGTGGAAGGGAGTTTAACAAGACACGTGCCCACTCATTAAAATTAGAAGAACTGAGGTTTAACCTTAAGACCCCATTCACACAGGGGCAACACGACTTCCAGCGCGACTTTGGGAGGCAACTTGGACACGACTTGAGTTTGAATCACAGCGCAACTTGGGGCAACTTCATCGCGACTTACAACACGACTGAAGTCGCCTCCAGGACAGGAGGCTCTCCAGTGGCCAATCAAACAAGAATCGGCTCTGGGGGAGGGAGGGGTTTGCCTGAGAAATGTATGTTCTCTTCCTGGAAAGTTGCTTCTGTTAAGACAGTGATCTGACTTCTGAGGCGACTTCCATTGAAATCAATGGGTACAAGTTGCCTAGAAGTCGGATTGAAGTAGCACAGGAACCTTTTTTGAAGTCGGAGCGACTGCAGTAGTGTGCATTAAGACGGCTCCATTCACTTACATTGATTTTCCCATGCAGCGTGACTTGAGGCAACTTGAATTTGGATCCAAAGTCGTCCCTGTGTGAATGGGCTCTAAACTACGTAGAGGGTTCTTCACTGTAAGAGCGGCAAGGATGTGGAATTCCCTTCCACGGGCAGTGGTCTACACGGGGAGCATCGATAGTTTCAAAAAACGATTAGATAAGCACCTGAACGACCACAACATACAGGGATATACAATGATTGATAAAGAACAGAGAGTGGGACTTTTGTGAGACACATGAAAGCAAATATAAATATACAATACAAAATAACTTTAATTGGTCAGAATGACTGTTTCTGCGTGTACATATACATGTCATTTCAAAACTGTATGCATTTTGCTATACGTAAAGATACATGAACATTGGGTCAGACCAAAAAGAGCATGATAAAATCATTCCAACAAGGAGTTTATAAGATAAAAAGAATTCAAGGGTCACATTACAGGGAATGTTCAACATAATTTGTCAATCAAACAATTTTTTGGGGAAAGAATCAAATAGCTGTCAGAAGAATTTGAATGGATTGGATAGAACGTCCGTGTTACATAGAGTAAAAAGTAGACTAGTCAGTCGATGTGAGTTCTACGCGTTTCAGGGCCTTAAAGCCCCTCAACAGGAACAAGACCGTAGGGCAGCCTTTCTCAACCTTTTCAACACAGAGGAACCCTTGAAATAGTTCTCCGGTCTCGGGGAACCCCTGCTAAAATTGAGAAATCTACAACTCATGATACATTAGTGTGACAGTCAGTTGGAAGAATGGTCCTTACACTTGTGGCAATTGAGAAGAATTACCTCCTTACATATAGCTAAAAAGATCAATGGGGTCAGTGGGAACTGATCTGAGAGGCAGAAATTGCCCAATGCTGAAGGAACCCCTAGCAACCTCTGGAGGAACCCTAGGGTTCCACGGAACCCTGGTTGAGAATCACTGCCGTAGGGCTTTAAGGCCCTGAAACGCGTAGAACTCACATGCTCTTTTTGGTCTGACCCAATGTTCATATGTATCTTTACGTATAGCAAAATGCATACAGTTTTGAAATGACATGTATATGTACACGCAGAAACAGTCATTCTGACCAATTAAAGTTATTTTGTATTGTATATTTATATTTGCTTTCATGTGTCTCACAAAAGTCCCACTCTCTGTTCTTTATCAATCACCTAACTCAGGGATGGAGGAGGGGATTGAATGGCCCCATCTATCCTCATTAAAAGTCCCACCAATTTGCCACTTCTTTTTTCAAACAACCAGGGATATTCAATGTAATACTGACATATAATCACACACATAGGTTGGACTTGTGTCTTTTTTTAACCTCACCTACTATGTAACTTCCAGTATAAACAGCCATATTTGGTGCCACTTTCACTTTACAGAGCCATATCTGTTCAATTTTTTCACTCCACAGAGCCATATCTGATGCCCCTTTCACTTCACAGAGCTATAACTGGTTTCACTTCCAGTTTAAACTGCCATATTTGGTGCCGCTTTCACTTTACAGAGCCATATCTGGTGCTGCTTCCAATCAAATCTGTGCCCTTTCCACTTTACAGAGCTATATCTGGTTTCACTTCCAGTTCAAACAGCCATATTGGGTGCCGCTTTCACTTCACAGAAAGCATATCTGGTGTTGTTTTCTTTTGCTAGTATTCACAATTCAGCCATTTTCTGTTATGAGAGTCCATGTTTCATGTGCACACTAAGTGAAATCTAGAAAAACCGCCACAAGAGCTCTAGAAGGGCTGTGACTGTACATTCCCTCTCCTAAATTTTGTGGTTTCAGTTCTTGGCATCCCAAACTTGGAGCAAGTGTGCGGGCAATAAATTTAAGGGAAAAATCGTAATCTCTGGATCCAGTGACACCAAAAGGCAGTGAAGGTTTTAAGGCCCGTACACACGGTAGGACTTTTTGCAAAACAAACTTCAAAACTAGCACGTTTTCCAAAAAATCTGACCGTGTGTACGCTCCATCGGACAAACTTTTTCGGTTTTCATCGGACAAAAGTTCGCTCTGCAAACGGACAAACTTTTCGGCAACAAAAGCCCTACGGTGCAAAGTCCTGCTGTGTCCATCAGACTTTTGTCTGAAGTACAAACACGCATGCCCAGAACCAATGTTAAAATCAACCAACAATAGCAGAAGTTGACCAAAGGGCAGCGGTAAAGAGCAGGAAACCCACATGATGTTGGGAAAGTTTGCAGAAAAGTCCTGCCGTGTGAATGCTATGGGTGTGCCCGGCCAACTCCCTTAGGACAAAAATCCACAGAAAAGTCAGATGGAAATCCGACCGTGTGTACGAGGCTTTTGACAGCACACACAGCAGGGTCTGGACAGTATACAACGAAGAAATACAGGTTCTCTTTATAATATGCATACACCATGACTCTGCTATGCTATGAGATTTTCAGTATCTGCGAACTATTGATTAGCGATTGTTCTTTACGGTCAAGATGAAGATAAGGAATGAAGATAGTCATCAGCGCCATCTAGTGGTAGAATCTGGAAGTGACAAAGTTGTATATGAACTTGTACCTATGAATCTGTATTGCAATGAGTCCATTTATTTATTTTTCATCTGAAGGTTCCCGCCTCTAAGCCAGTGTCTACGAATGACCCCCAGATCACAGCTCGGCCCCTTACTCTGATCTGTAATCAGCCAAGTCTCACGGACTTGCTGATCACAGAGTGCGCCGCCCCGCAGGCAGTGCATGCACAGGAGAACATACATGGACGCCCCCCTCCTCTTTCGGCTATAGCGCAGGCGCGAAGAGGTTAAGGCCCCTTTCACACTGAGGCGTTGAAAAAACGCAAAAAAATTCTGAGATTTTTTTCCCCCGCGATTTTACCGCGTTCGCGCCTAAAAGATGCTCCAAAAAAGCTGTTTGCAGGATATTTTCCAACGCACAGCCAGCAAAACGCCTCTCAGTGTGAAAGCCCTCAGGGCTTTCATATTGAGAATGATGGGGCAGGATTATTTTAGGCATTTTTACAGCGCTATTTTTACAGTGAAAACGCCTCAGTGTGAAAGGGGCCTAACTCCTTGAAAACCAGGCATTTCCTGGCAATTTTTGTTTACAAGTTTTTTTTTTCTCCCCCCTTCTAGAAAATTACTTCGAACCCCCAAACATTAAAAAAAAAAAGTATAAGCAGAGAATAAAAAGACGATCGTTGCACTTTTTTATGTCACCCAGCATTTGCGCAATTAAAAATAAATAAAAATAATTGTATATATATATATATACACATATATATACACACACACACACACATACATACATACATACACATATATATATATACACACACTCAATTTTTTTTTATAAAATGTGAAAGAGGATGTTGGGCCGAGTAAATAGATACCCAACAAACATGTCCTGCTTTAAAATTTCATACTCGTGGAATGGCGACAAACTACAGTACTTAGGGCCAGTTCACACCACATGCAGTCCAGTGCGATTTTTTTCTACATCAAAAACGCATGGAAAGTAGGTTATATGGTTTTCAATGGCATAGTTCACACTAGTGCTTTCAGTTCCAGAAAAAAATAAAAAGTAGAACATGCTGCATTTGCATTTTACCTGCACTGGACTGTACTGGAACGCTGTAAAACGCATCAAAACACACTGGAACACACTTGTCCTTATCTAAGATTAATAAAAAAAGAGGGGTGGAAAAAAAGCACCGGACTGCATTAAAAAACGTACCAGGAATGCATCAAAAACATGCATGCAAAAAAAGCACCTGGAACGCATCCGGATTGCGTTTCTATGGTGTGAACTGGCCCTTAATCTCCATATCCAATTTTTTTATATTTTTTTTACAGGTTACCAATTTAGAGTTACAGAGGAGGGCTAGAATTATTGCTCTCGCTCTAACGTTCACGGTGATACCTCACATGTGTGGTGCGAATACAATTTACATACACGTGCTCGACTTAGTTATGCGTTCACTTCTGCAGGGGAGCACGGAGGGATTTGGGGGGGGGGGCGCGCTTTACTTTTTTTGGATTTATTTTACTGTTTATTTTTACACTGTCCCTTTTAAATTGTATTTATTTTTTGATCACTTTTATTCCTATTATGAGGAATGTAAACATCCCTAGTAATAGAAATAAAGGATGACAGGTCCTCTTTATGGAGAGATCGGGGGGGGGGGGGGGTCAAAAAGACCTCAAATCTCTTTCTTTACCATTAAGGGCTTCACACCACAAAAACGCACTCCAGATCCATTCCGGATGTGTTTTTGCATGTGCATTTTTAACGCGTTTTTTTATGGTGCATTTTTGATGCGTTCGTGCATCCTGGTGCGTTTTACTGCATTCCAGTACAGTTCAGTGCAGGGAAAAATGCAGGATGTTCTACTTTTTTTTTTAAATGGAACTGGAAAGCCCTGGAACTGCCTGCATTGGTGTGAACTATTCCATTAGAAACCATATAACCTACTTTCCAATGCATTTTTG